>BQNB010006081.1:0-99134 GCA_026074375.1 Tanacetum coccineum | reverse complement strand
ATAGTCATTTGTATTTATACATCTTGGCTATCATCCTTTATAGGCTGCAAAGATCCATTCAGTTTAATCAGGACCTTCAAATCTTCAATCGATGAACCTCCCGAGGTTGAACTTAAGGACTTACCACCTCATCTCGAATACGCATTTTTAGCAAATAACAACAAGTTGCCTGCCAAAGATTTGAGTGATGATGAGAAGACCGCTCTCATAAAGGTTCTTAAATCCCAAAAGCAAGCCATTGCTTGGAAGCTCTCCAACATAAAGGGTATAAACCTGGAATTCTGTTCTCATAAGATTCTAATGGAGGAGGATTACGAACCAACGATCCAACATCAGAGAATGGTTAATCCAAAGATCCATGATGTCATTAAAAAAGAGGTTGAAAAACTTCTTGACGCTGGATTGATCTACCCAATCTCGGATAGTCCTTGGGTGAGCCCAGTACACTGTGTACCAAAGAAAGGAGGAATGACCGTAGTAACCAATGATGATAACGAATTAGTGCCAACAAGACTTGTAACAGGATGGAGAGTATGCATAGATTATCGCAAGTTGAACGAAGCTACAAGAAAAGACCATTTCCCTTTACCGTTTATGGATCAAATGCTTGAGAGACTCGCAGGAAATGAGTACTATTGTTTCCTCGACGGTTTCTCGGGTTATTTCCAAATTCTAATTGATCCAAATGACCAAGAAAAGACCACATTCACCTGCCCATACGGAACGTTTGCTTATCGCCGCATGCCTTTTGGTTTATGCAATGCACCAGGCACGTTTCAGAGGTGTATGATGGAAATCTTCCATGACATGATTGAAAAGACAATGGAAGTCTTCATGGATGATTTCTCGGTTTTTGGAAATTCTTTTTCTACATGCCTCACCAATCTAGAAAAAATGCTTAAACGGTGTGAAGACACCAACTTAGCTCTAAATTGGGAAAAAAGCCATTTCATGGTGAAAGAAGGTATCGTACTCGGACATAAGATCTCGAAGAAAGGAATTGAAGTCGACAAAGCTAAGATCGATGTGATTTCTAAGCTACCTCACCCAACTACCGTTAAGGGAATTCGAAGTTTTCTCGGGCATTGCTGGTTTTTACGAAGATTTCCATCAACGACTTGTCAAAGATCATTCAACCATGTGCCCCACTTCTTGAGGATAAAAAAAACCGTTTATCTTCTCGGAAGATTACATTAAGCCTTTAGACTCTAAAAAAAAGATAACGAAGCTCTCATCTATTGTCCAAATTGGGACCACCTTTTGAAATATGTGTGATGCAAGTGATTATGGCAATAGAGTGCGTTTTTAGGGCACGGGTTGAGAGCATTTTAGGGACAAACTCAATTTAGCGAGCAAAACGATGATCGAAGCAGAAACAAAGTACCCAAAAACAGAGGAAAGAGATGCTTGCTGTAGTATACGCTTTTGAGAAATTTTGATCATATCTTATCATGAATAAAAAGTGTTGTTTACACAGTCCATTTTCTTTGAAATCCTCTTAAACGAACAGTTGCCCAAGCCAAGATTGTTAGAAATGGGTTTTACTCTTAAGAAATTCGATTTTAAAGTTGATTGATACCAAAGGAGCTTGAAAAACTATGCAGCCGATTCATCCTCTCTCGTCTTGAAAACCTATATGAGAATGTTTTTGCTCCTAAGGTGAATTATGAAAACCTTTCCTACTTAAAACATTGAATTTCGGTGAGTTCATGATAATCAAAGTACCCGTGTTGCGTGATTCGCAAATTATTCCGCGGGGGAATTTTCTATCAAAGGTAATTGTCAACTCAACAAAAGAGAACTTTTTTCAAGGATTTAAAAGAACATTACTTTTGGGATGATCCCTACCTTTAGGAGAATGGGCGGATCAAATCATTCGTATATGTGTATTAGGCCAAGAAGCTCTTAAAATTCTCAAGGCTTGTCATGAAGGACCCACCGGGGGGCCATCATAGTGCTAATATCACCGCTCGGAAAGTATTTGACGCCGGATTCTTTTTGGCTACATTTATAACGGTGGCTTTCGAATGATCAAAATTTGAGATGCATGTCAAATCAAGGCAAATTTACACATCGTGATGAGATGCTCCAAATGTATAATGTTTGTGGAAATTTTCGATGTATGGGGTATTGATTTTATGGGACCTTTTCCGTCGTCTAGAGGAAACAAATATATTCTTGTAGCCGTCGATTATCTTTCCAAATGGGTTGAAGCCAAGGCGCTCCCCACAAAGATGTCTAGAAGTAGTTGTCAAAAATTTTTGAATCCTTTTTCTCGATTTCGGTGCACCGCAGAGCTATTCATAAGCGGATCTGGGTACATTTCTAAACGACGAATTTGATAAAGTTATGTCTAAATATGGTGTCACACATCGTTTTTTATGCTTACCACCCTCAAACTAGTGGTCAAGTCGAGGTGACGAATCGTGGACTTAAAAGAATCTTAGAAAGGACGGTAGGAGAAAACCGTGCCTCATGGTCAGACAAGTTAGACGATGCATTGTGGGCATTCCAAACGCGTACAAGAACTCAATCGATGCACGCCTTACAAGCTAGTGTTATGGAAAATCATGTTCATTTACAGTTGAGCTAGGTGGAAACACCAGGCATATTGGGCTTTAGATGCCAACTTCGATATCAAACCGGGGTGATCATCGAAAGATCAACTCATGAACTTGGCGAGCTTATGATCAAGTTATGAGAATTCGATATTTACAAGGGAGAAGACCAAAAGAAACTTCACGATTCAAGTTAAAGAACACGAAGCTTCAATGTTAGGAATAAATCTTTCTCAAGAATTAATTCTGCCAGGTATAACTAACAGTATCATGGAGTTAGTACTGCCAATTACATAACTTAGTAATGCAGTGTTAGTTAATACAGTAGGTGCTAGGAGAAAGAGTTAATACTGCTGATGGTCAAAGCTGCTGACTTGGAGATAAGTATGCATGGAGATTATTATGGGATGTTTGTAACTGATCCTAAAAGATAGGTAGTTATCTTGTAAAGGACTCCTTGTGTTCTATAAAAGGAGATCCTAGGTTTAGGATATATATATACTTAGACGAATACTTTTAGAAAAAGATTGTGATAGCTTCAAGGTTTGTAACCCTAGTACTACAAGAGTACTCGTATTATTCTAATAATATTGAAGCAGTTTGTGGTTTATTCATTGTTCTTTGGTTGTTACTGTTCCATTGATAATTACCTCTAGAGTATCAAAGTGTAGATTCCGCATACACTTTGGTATACAAACAAAGTCTCAACCATTGTTATTTTGGATTCATCCAAGGTAACAAACACTTTACTACGTAAAGAATCGATCAAGGCGTGGGATCAACAAGTGGTATCAGAGCCTGTGCTTTGAGAAACTTTGATCTAGGTGTAATGGAGTTGGAAAATTCTCAGAACAATGCGTTGGCAAAGCTTCCCATGCTCAAACTCGGGGAGTATGAGATGTGGGAGATAAGGATCAAACAATACTTTCAAATCCAGGATTATGCTCTATGGGAGGTCATAGAGAATGGAAATTCGTGGGTACCTATTCCTGTTACAGCAACAGAATCTGGTCCATCAACAGGATTGAAGATGACTGTGCCTTCTACTGCTGAAGAAAAGATGGCTAAAAAGAATGATGTAAAGGCCAGAAGTCTTCTGCTTATGGCACTACCCAATGAACATCAACTTACCTTTGACCAGTATGTTGATGCTCAATCAATGTTTGCTGCTATTAAAGCTCGATTTGGAGGGAATGAAGCAACAAGGAAGACTCAGAAGGCCTTGCTGAAGCAACAGTATGAAAACTTTAATGCAATCAAGCTCAGACTCACTATATCTTTCACAGGAATCCAAAGCTTGTAGTAGATTGACAATTTGGGTTGGAGTTACTCCTCCAGAGGATCTAAATGTTAAATTTTTGAGGAGCTTACCTTCTGAATGGGATACACATGTGGTAGTCTGGATGAACAAACCCGATTTTGATACTATAGGTTTGGATGATTTGTACAACAATTTTAAAATTGTTGAACAGAAGGTAAAGAAATCTGTTGGCACAAACAATGATGATAAGAACTTGGCATTTCTAACCACTTCAGGTGCAAGGTACTAATATTATTAATACTGCTAATCCTGAAGTTAGTACTGGTAACACCAAAGTTAATATAGCCAGTACTGAAATTAGTACTGCTAGTTTTAGTGATCCCCAACAGTATTGCTTTTATCCACTCAACCACAAGGGTCTTAACTAGTTCATGAAGATCTTGAGCAAATTCATGATGATGATTTGGAAGAAATGGATCTAAAGTGGAATATGGCACTACTAAGCATGAGGGCAAAACTGTTCTATCAAAAGAACTAGAAGGAGATTCATCATTGTGGAAGAAGCAGTACTGCTGGATATTGATAATCAAGGAGAATGTTTCAACTGCCATAAACAGGGACATTTTGCCAGAGAATGCAGAGCACCAAGGAGTAAAGACAACAAAAATTGGAATCAAGGAAGCTCATCAAAGGCAGTAAGGATTGAAGATGCTTTTCTGACAGGTAATGAGAAGCTTAGTGGTGCTGGGATTATGTTGGAGTAACATGGCAGAGGAAGAATTCAAGCAAAACATGGCTTCTCATGGCCTTCTCAGATTCTGAGGAACAAATGAAAATCTTGTCTAATCTTGTTTGCCAAATTATGGAAGCTCTACCGAACAGTATGATGATTTACTGTTAAATTCGATGATATGGTTTTAAAGCTTCTACATACAAAAGATGGATTATTCACTTTTAGAAGGGCAACTTCTTAAAATATAAAGCATTGAAGTCCTTTTTCTGAGGAAATGCTTTGCTTAAAAGAAGTGTAGTCACAAAGATAATATAAATGGGATTACTTACGGATGAACTTGAAAAGGTTAGGAAGAAAAGGAGGGGTTTGTGCGTTTAGATAGCAAAGTTTGAAAAATACGCAAACGACTTAGATCAGTTGTTAGCAAGTCAGATAACTGACAAAAAGCAAAAAAGGGTTTTGGTTATAATGTTGTCCCCTCACCTTATCCCTTGACTTTCTTAATTAGACCAAACACTTTTAGATTATCTTATTCAGGCTAGAAGAATTCAAAAAACCTGAGGTAAATGAGTATGGTTCTAGGGATCTCAAGGGTCAAAGCCTTACCACTGGTTGTGATAAAGAGTCAGATAATTCTAAGGAGAATACTGATGACTCTTTAAAACAACAACAAAAGACTGATTCTAGCTCTGTTAAATCTCCACTTAAGGTAGACAAAGATTGGAAAGAAAAGTTTTTCTGTCTTGCTAATCAAGTTAGGGAAGAAGAACCTAAGAAAGCTAGAGAGAATAATGATGCTCCAATCATTGAAGATAGGGTGTCAGATGATGAGGATGATGTTGAGCCATTCCCTTAAGTTGGAAAGAATAACTGTTATACCTTACTGCTACTAAGAAAGAGTTTTGTTAAACCTAAAAAAACCAGATAGATGTCAGTATAGGTAAGCCAGAGATGTATAGGTCACAAAGGACTTAGAGGAAATCAAAGGACTTGGAAAATGGTCAAAAATTCCACATCCATTAGGATGTAACTTTGTTTTTAATAACAAGGCATGCTTTATCTGTGGAAGTTTTGATCACATTCAATACAGCTGTCCTAATGTACACAAACATATGGCTCCAAGAGCAGTCTTAATGAAGACTGGCCTAAAAAATGTTAATACTGCAAGGCCTATTATTATTGTTGGTCAGTTACAACTATCAGACCTTGTAGTATTGGTAAGGTCTATTAATATGTTAGGGCCTTCTTATACTTGCTCACCCATAATCCAAAGTTACATTGTGCTAGACACGGCATATTTTCAAAATCAAGCACAAATCAACTGTTCCACAGGACCCTTTTACAAGCGAAACAGGATTAACAAAAAGGTCTTGTAATCAAAATGATAAATATATGGTAGGAAAAATGTTATATGTCCGGGCAAGGAGGTTTAATGCTGTTAAGCCCCTCAGCATGTGTGGGTTTGGAAACCCATCAAACCCTAACGGTGCATCCACTGGTTTTCAACAAATATAATTACATTGATGCAAAGGCGATCATGTCAGTAATGGCTTGGGTCCCAAAAAGAAACTAACTTCAAAAGTTTTAGTGTGCGGAGCAAATTCACAAACTAAATGATAAAGGCTTTGGTGATAGAGGGATGCTCAAGGCACAGGACTGGACACATAGCCATCTTTCTGATTTCAAAGAATTTGATAGAGGTTAAGTTACTTTTGGTGGAGGAGCACATTGGAGGCAGAATTATGGTACTTGTACTATTAAACTGTAATCTTTCATTTTGATGAATGTATTACTTTGTCAAAGAGTTAAAGTTCAACCTCCTTTGTGTCTCACAGAGGTGTGGACAAAAGAACAATATTCTTTTTATGACTCTGAAGTCTTGTTCCTATCTCCTAATTTTAAGTGGCCGATGTAAATCCAGATACTTCTTAAAAATTCCTCGACATTGATAATCATGTAAGTTTTGATTTGAAAAGCATAGTTCCTAAAATAGTTTAACTTGTCTAGATGCAAAAGCTACATCTGAGAATCATGCTTGGCATAGGAGGCTTGGTCATATAATATTTTAAGAAATATAAATAAAAACTTGTCAACGAAATCTTTGTAAGAGATTTGCCTTTAAAAAGATTTGAGAATGACCAAACTTGTGTTGCCTGTCTTAAAGGCAAGCAACATAGAGCCTCTTGTAAGACCAAGGCCTTTAATTCCATTACTAAGCCATTGTTTATGCTGCACATGGATCTCTTTGGTCCAACTTTTGTTAGTAGTTTAATGCATAAAAAGTACTGCTTAGTAGTCACTGATGATTATAGTAGATTTTCATGGGTTTTCTTTTAACAATAAGGATGAATAAAACAAGTGAGGATCCTTAAAAACTTTCTCAAGGAGCTAGCAAAACCTAGTGGATAGAACGTTAAAATATCAGAAGTGATAATGGAACAGAGTTTAAAAACAAGGTGATGGATGATTGTTTGTAGGGGCGAAAATGTATTAAAAGAGATATAGTGATAGCTTGGACTCCTCAAGCAAATTATGATGTTAGCTGCAAGGAGAATACGGCACTCATTGAGGTTGCTAAAACAATGTTAGCTGATCTTCCTTATAAGTTACCTACAATATTTTGGATAAGCAAGTTTCTATGCTTGGCTATGTACAGAATAGGGTCTTCCCAAGTCAAGCCTCTAACAAGACTCCTTTATGACGCTTTAGAGGTTTTAACCAGTATAGGCTTCCATGAAAACCTTTTGGATGGCCCTGTTACTAATCTCAATACCTTTAGTTAATTTGGGTAAGTCTGATGAAAAAGCGAGATGAAGGTTTCATTGTTGGATATTCCTTAAGTAGCAAAGCTTATAGGGTATACAACATTAGGACCAGACAACGATCGGAAAAACTTGCATATTGGGTTCTGAGGACTAAAGCCTATGATTGAAGGAAATGTCCAAAGTGGCTGTTTGATCTTGCTTCTCTAACTCAATCAATGACATTATGTACCCGTGGTTGCCGGAAACAATCTTCTAATGATTTTGCAGGATACAAGGAGTTTTCTGCTTTAAGCACATCTTCTCAACAAAGATAAGATTGGATTGCACTGCCATTAGGGAAGATGCTCTATATTTGGTGATGCTTCACCAACATTTGTGATGATGCTCAAATAGAAGATAAAGATGAGGTCATGATGAAGTGATGCTACAGAGAGTCTTAGATGGTAGCAATTCTAAGGAGATGGTACTGCTGATCAACAAGTTAATACTGCCAGTCTAGAAATTAATACTGGTAGTAGAGAAGTTAGTACTGCTCTCCCTGAAGTTAATACTGCTACTCCTGAAGACTTGGTAGGACCTAGTCCTGCATCTGAAGACTCACATGTGGAGGTCCAAGAAATTGAATTGGGGAACATTCCTCAATCTTATGAAGTCCCTACCACTCCTCACACAAGAATTCACAAAGATCACCCAATTGAGCATGTGATTGGTGATGTGCAGTCATCTGTTCAGACAAGAAGGATGAAAACTTCTTACTCTGAAAAAGGATTTCTTAGTGCTATATATGAAGGGAAGACTCATCAGGATCTTCATACATGTCTTTTTGTTTGTTTCCTCTCTCAGGAAGAACCAAAAAGAGTTTCTCAAGCTCTTAGAGATCCAGCATGGGTAGAAGCAATGCAGGAGGAACTTCTTCAGTTCAAACTGCAAAAGGTCTGGATTCTTGTGGATTTACCTAAAGGTCATAGAGCAATTGGTACAAAGTGGGTATACAGAAACAAGAAAGATGAAAGGGGGATTGTCATCAGAAACAAAGCAAGACTTGTTGCTCAAGGACATACTCAAGAAGAGGGCATAGACTATGATGAAGTCTTTGCTCCTGTGGCTAGAATTGAGGCCATCAGACTGTTCCTAGCTTATGCTTCTTATATGGGTTTTATGGTCTACCAAATGGATGTAAAAAGTGCCTTCCTGTATGGTCAGATTGAAGAGGAGGTATATGTATGTCAACCTCCAGGTTTTGAAGATCCTGACCATCCTGATAAAGTCTATAAGGTAGTGAAAGCATTATATGGCCTGCATCAAGCACCCAGAGCTTGGTATGACACTTTGGCAAATTATCTCTTGTGCAATGGTTTTGAAAGAGGAAAGATTGACCAAACATTATTCATCAAGAGACATAAGGGACATATCTTGCTTGTTCAAATCTATGTGGATGACATTATCTTTGGATCTACAAAGAAGGAATTATGTGATGAGTTTGAGAAGCTTATGAAGGATAAGTTTCAAATGAGTTCTATGGGAGAACTCACCTTCTTTTTGGGATTACAGGTCCAACAGAAAAAGAAAGGAATTTTTATCAGTCAAGATAAATATGTCCATGAGATTTTGAGAAAGTTCAACTACTCAGATGTGAAGTCTGCCTCTACTCCAACAGATTTGGAAAAGCCTTTGGTTCAAGATGGAGATGCTGCTGATGTTGATGAACATCTTTATAGATCTATGATAGGCTCTTTGATGTACCTTACAGCATCCAGGCCAGATATCATGTTTGCAGTGTGTGCATGTGCAAGGTTTCAGGTTTCTCCAAAGTCTTCCCATCTCTTAGCTGTTAAGAGAATCTTTAGATACCTTAAAGGAAAACCATCATTAGGACTTTGGTATTCTAAGGATTCTCCATTGGAATTAGTTGCTTACACTGACAGTGACTATGCTGGAGCTACACAAGATAGGAAGTCAACAACTGGAGGTTGTCAGTTTTTGGGAAATAGGCTGATCTCTTGGCAATGCAAGAAACAAACTGTAGTTGCCACTTCTACAACTGAGGCTGAATATGTGGCTGCTGCAAGTTGCTGTGGACAGGTTCTCTGGATCCAAAACCAACTGCTGGACTATGGGTACAATTTCATGAATACTGTTATTTATATTGACAATAATAGTACTATCTGCATAATAGAAAATCCTGTTCAACATTCTAAAACAAAACATATAGAGATTAGGCATCATTTTATAAGAGACTGCAATGCTAAAAAGTTGATTCAAATGGTTAAGATTGACACTGAACATAATGTAGCAGATCTTCTTACAAAAGGTTTTGATGCTGGTAGATTTCAGTACTTGGTCTCAAGTATTGGAATGCTAAATCCCTAATGCCTATATCTCTTGTTTGTTTTTGTAAAGTTTGTTAAATGTTAGTACTGTTAATTCTTTGTAAATTAATACTGCTAGTTATAATTAGTACTGCTAGTTATATTTAAAACTGTTTGTCAAAACTGTTACTTATAGTTAGTACTGCTAGTTATTTCTATGTCTCACTGTTAATCCTGTTAGTAACATTTAATACTGCTACACAAGAAAAGTGGTTAGATTATGTTTTTCTTGGTTTTGAGCTAACTCTTTCAGGATAAGCAATGAAGTGTGAAATTGGTTACTCAATGATGCATTCTTTGAGGGGAGGAATGTTGTTTGTTCCTCAAAGTGTTGGTTTTCACACCACACAACAAATGGTCATCAGTTCACCATGTCTCATAGACAACAAAGAATTGACTAGTCCAAAGCAAACGGCTATTGGTAAAGACTAATCAAATCTGTTAATGGCTGGTAGTTTGCCAAAAACTATACTTTGTGTGAATTGTGAGCCAAAAGAATAGAGAGAATTGGTGAGCTCAAAAACAGAAAGAGATATATGTGAAAAACAGACATAGTGCAAAGTGAGTCAAAAGAATTGAGAGATTAAACGTGAGCTTAAAAACAGAAAGAGAGATTGTGTGATGCTATTTTTGAATGCTACAAAAGTTTTGAAGTTTGTAATGCTTTTGTTGGAGAAGTTAATACTGCTAGGCTTATTTTAGTACTGTTAGACCAAATTTAGTACAGTTGGATGACCGTTAGTACTGTTTGTCCCTAACAGATTTTTCATTAATTAATAGAGCCGTTGAGATATTTCTGCCAAATACCTATGAAATAGGGGTTTGACTAATTGGACTTTCGTGATCTTTCTATATATCCATTTGATTTCATCACTATAAACTCAATTTCTTTAAGTCAGTCAAACCATATCTCTACGTTTTCTCTATATAATCTCAATTAACTTTCTCCAGCATTCATTCTTTCATAACCGATCATATCCTACTTGATTACTCACACTTTTATTCATGGCAAATTTGGAATTTTGTGACAAGCAAAACATGGTAGCATTTTTAGAGAAATCTACAGGCAGTGAAGGGTTTCATCAAGTCATCGATTTCCTAACTCGAAGTCACGTTTGCTATGCCCTCACAAAGAAGCCAGATGTTTATGTCTCTTTTCTCAAATAATTTTGGAGGTCTGCTGAAGCTACTACTGTTGATAATGGCGATGTTCAGATTACTGCTACCATTGATGGTCACTCAATGACTATCACTGAGGCATCTTTAAGACGACACCTCAAGTTGGATGATCAAGATGGTATTACTTCTATTCCCAACTCGGAGATTTTTGAGCAATTGGCACTTATGGGATATCACACTGATTCAGATAAGTTAACTTTTCAAAAGGGTGCTTTTTCACCTCAATGGAGGTTTCTTATCCATTCTCTTCTTCATTGTCTTAGTCCAAAGAAAAGATTGGGAGTCAGTTTGAGTTGTAACATTTGCAACAGTGTTATTATTTAGCTACCAATAGGAAATTTAACTTTTCTAGGTTGATTTTTGAGCATATGGTGTCCAATATTTCAAGCCCCCATAAGTTTTTAATGTACCCTAGGTTCATTCAAATATGCCTAGATATGCAGAGGAGCCAACTTCAACAACACTCACGAACATATCCTGTACCCTCTCTTAGCAACAAATTTTTTAACAATATGAAGAGGCCTACAAAGGGATATTCAGGCCAGGAAGTTTCTCTATTCCCTACTATTGTAGATGTTACTGAACCTTCCACGTCTCCTTCAAGAATCACATCTTACCTTCCACCCTCACATGAACCTTCACTTAACCCTCTACCTGCCTTCCCCTTCACACTCACCTGAACCTTCAACTCAACACTCACCTGATCATACCACTGCTGCTGTATCATTCCCATCTCCAACACAACCAACCCAACCATCACCTAGAGCATAACAACGCATTCCTACTCCCCATGACTCACCTCTCCATGCTGTTCACTCACATGGAAGTGATAAGGGTAGTTTGAAACTTAATGAATTGACGAATTTGGTTACCAAACTTTCTGACATGGTTGCAGTCTTAGAGGATGACTTGAGGAAGACAAATAAAACTTATTGTTCTGCTCTCACTAAGCTCATTCTCAGGGTCAAGAAATTAGAGGCTAGAGTCAAGATTAGGAAATCAAGGAAAAGAGCTAAGGTTGTCCTTTCTAAAGATGATGAAGATCTTGAAGATGATTCTTCCAAATAGGGGAGGAAATTATCTGATGTAGAGGTTCAAGAGAAAGCAAGCACTGAAACTGAACCTATTATTCAAGAAGTGACTCCCACTGAAGTCATTCAAGATCAAGGAAGCAGTGAGAAAGGGAGTGCTGAAGTTAGTACTGCTGGAGCAACAAAAGGTACTGCTAGTGAAGTTCCAGTGGTTAGTACTGCTGAGGTAAATATTAGTACTGCTGAAGGAACTGTTACTTATAGAAGAAGGAGTGAAGAGAAAAGGACAAGAAAAGACAAGGGAAAAGCAATAATGACAGAGCCTGAGCCCAAGAAAAAGTCTAAGAAAGAGCTTGAACAAGAAAGTTTGAGTTTTGCTGAAGCCATTAGACTGCAAGAACAGATGGATGAAGAACAAAGGGCACAGATTGCAAGGGATGAAGAAATTGCTAGACAATGGGATGAAGAGGAAAGGCAAAGAGCTATGTCTGAAGCCAAGACATCTAAGAAGATAGATTGGAATGATCCTTCAGTCATAAGGTATCATGCTCTAAAGATGAAACCAAAGACAATTGCCCAGGCAAGGAGAAATATGATCAAATACTTGAAGAATCAGGGAACCTACAAGATTAGTGATTTCAAGGGAATGTCTTATAATGAGATTAGGCCAATCTTTGAAAAGGTTTGGGATTTTAATCAACATATTGAGCCTATGGATTCAGAGCATGGAAGTGAAAGGATGAAGTCTCCTGAAAAGATTGAAGAAGAAGATGTTGATATACAAAAGGAAGTGAAAGAAGTTGCTAAAGAATCTGGAGCAAAAAGAAAGAAGTCTCTTCCTAGAAAAAGCACAAGGGGTACTGTTAAGAGACAAAAGATGGAAGAAGATGCTGAGAAGGAAGATCTCAAAGGATATCTAGACATAGTTCCTAGAGATGATGCTGCAGAAGATGTTGAATCACTATCTATAAAGTATCCAATTATGGATTGGAAGACTTGTGTTTTGACAAAGAATTTCATGTATTATCAAATCTTCAGAGGAGATGAAAGTTCCAAGAACTATAAGATTTTGAGTAAGATGCTTAAAGACTTTGATAGACAAGATGTAAAGGAGTTGTACAGACTAGTCAAAGAAAGGTATAGTGCTTCATAACCAGAAGGATTTGATTTGATGCTTTGGGGAGATTTATATACTCTATTTGAGCCTGATGAAGAAAATGAAATTTGGAAAAATCAGCATGAATACAATTTGATAAGCTGGAGATTATGTGATTTTTGTGGCATTCACATTTTGTTGATGGAAAATGGTTTAGCAATTCATATGCTAACAGAGAAGAAATATCCTCTAAGTCAAGAGATGTTGTCAAAGATGTTAAGTAAAAGATTGGAGGTTGATCATGAGAGTTTACAGGCTTTTGAACTTCTAAGGTTTATAAGATCTCAAGTACAGAAGTAGAAGGATGTTTGAAAGAATCATCAGCAAAGGAAGAAGACTAGAAGATTTAATACAGAAGAAACTTGGGATTTGAAGATAAATCACAAGTTTAGGGGAGGATTGTTGGGAATAAATCTTCACAAGAGTTAATACTGCCAAGGTATAACTAACAGTACTAATGGAGTTAGTACTGCCAGTACAAACTTAGTACTGCCAGAGTTAGTTAATACTGCTAGAAGAAAGATTAATACTGCTGATGGTCGAAGCTGCTGACTTGGAGATAAGGATGCAAAGAGAAAAATAAGGAATGTATATCTGTTATATTTGTATTTGAATTGTAACAACTTCCAAATAGTTCGGCATTTATCTTGTAAAGGACTCCTTGTTCATATAAAAGGAGATCCTAGTTTAAGGTTTAAAAAAGTTGCTTATGCTTAAGAGATAGAGATACATTTTAGAAAAAGAATAGCTTTAAGGTTTGTAACCCTAGTACTGATCAAGAGTACTCGTATTATTCTAATAATATTGAAGCAGTTTGTGTTTTATTCATTTGTTCTTTGGTTGTTACTGTTCCATTGATAAATACCTCTAGAGTATCAAAGTGTAGATTCCGCATACACTTTGATATACAAACAAAGTCTCAACCATTGTTATTTTGGATTCATCCAAGGTAACAAACACTTTACAACATAAAGAATCGATCAAGAAGTGGGATCAACAAATGAGATCCAATGGGTGAGTATATTTTTGTTTCTTGTTTTTAGATCTAAAATAACAACTAGTTGTATTTAAGCTTATATAGGGACAATGGGTTGATGGTTTTGATATTGCATGAAATTCTATTGGTTTATGGGGGGTGTTAGTGATGTTTTTTTGGGACTAATGGGGAGGGTTTTTGCTTATTTATTTGTTATTCATTTGATATTGTATGTACCATTTAAATGGTATAAGTTAATTTTGCATAAATTGTGTTTAATCAATAAATACGTAAAGTGTCGTAATAATGTAACTTTTGAGATAATTTATGATTTTATTAAATTATGTTTTCCCATGTGTTTTGGCATTGTTATAATATTATTTGAGCATATCGTTGGTCGTTAGAACCATTAACTAGGATCGTTAGGTAAAAGGTGCGTTTGTATAACTAGGGTTCCTAGTTAAACAAGCGTTAAATACTAAAAATAGTTTGACCACTTAGAAGTGACTCCACAAATAACCAAAAGAGTCAATTATCATACGTTTGCTTTCGGTTACTGACCTCAAAATTGACAGATGTCACAATATGCGTAAATCTACAAAAGAAACATAATCATTGCAAAATTCGTTCGGAGACAAGTATGCCATATACAACACCGTGTATATTAGAGAACCTATAATGGAATAAAATGATTAATGCAAATTTGGTCTAAAGACGAGAATGCCATATACAACACCGTGTATATTAGAGAACCTATAATGGAATCAAATGATTAATGCAAATTTGGTCTAAAGACGAGAATGTCATATACAACAATGTGCATATCCCGTCGTAGAATAATCTAAGCCACTTTTGTCCAGAGACGAGTGTGCCATACACATTAAAGTGTATATATGAATTTGAACCTACAAAGAAAAGATTAGTGCAATATATACATGATGCACAAAATAAGGAACCATCATCATATAATAAAACATCTCATGAAGTGTAGTCTTCTAATAAGAACTACAAACAATCATAAGAGAAAAGCGAGAATGCAATATGATTCTCTAAAATAAACTCCTAGAAAAATAAACTAGGAGTAAGATAATCTAAAAAATACAATCCTACTACTTGCATCATCGTGGTTGGTGTTGGTGGTGAGGTTGTTCAAGGTTGTAAGGACGTATTCGAGGACGAGACACAATTCATTATGAAATTCACTTTACTTTTTACAACATAGATAAAGATGCTTATGAGTGTCGGGATATGTGGATGGCCCGTTGATCCATAGAGAGGCATCAAGTTAGGCATAGGCTGATGTATTGTGGAAGGTGGTTCAACCTCCATAGGTTGTAGTGGTGGTGATTTACTAGTAGGTTATGGTTATGGTGGTGGTGGAAAGTGTCATGGTGAATCTTCTTGTGAGGACTACTTGGTAGATGACTCAAGATTGATAAAAGTCTGACCTTGTTGGTTGATGAAGCACTTAAGGTGCTAGACATGGTGACTTTGTGATTAGTGAAAGAGGTGGCGGAAGATTGTAGTGACAATGCAAGCATCTAACCAAGTATTTATATAGAGGTAAGGAAGATTATGCATGTTTGATCAATTAATGTTTTCTCACCAAAATAAAATGATTAATATCCAATGTCAAGTCCTAAGGTCATATCCATTAAGCTTGAGCGTAAAAAATATAGTAAAAATGTTTGCGAAACATTCAATGAAAAATGCATCAGCAGTTCCACGGATCCAACAGATCATTTTCAAACAGGATCTGTCCTCACTGTTGGTCAGTGGGTATTTTTCCATGTCTTAAACATCCTAATTCCATCTAAACCTTGGTTCTCCCTACTTTAATCCTAATGTCATTTGCAATATTCTCCAAGGCAATATTACTAACCACAATGCAATGCAAGATAAGGGTTAAAATATGAGAACTATACAAATGAGCACAAACCAACTTGATAACGTAATCAACCGTTATCAACCTACACAAACTCAAACATGTTAGTTTTAAATCTTATACAAGATAAAAGTTAGAATATCATCCTACATCATGATCATCCAAACATTCATACTAATAAATATAAACAAAACTCGTTCACATATTATGACTTAAAAGATGGACATATAAATAGTCTCATATGCGAACCAAACACGGTCACAAATAGACACATAAGAAGAAAATCTCTTATATTAAGCGTCGAAGAGGACAAATGCTGCAACTACCTTAAAATGACATAATACATGCTCAGAAAGTGTTGGAAAATCCTACGTGTTGAGCTAGTATTGAAAGAGATGGTTTAGATTAGTAAATCGTTTGCACTAACAATGACGTGTAGGGTATGTGTCAAGTGAGTAAACGATGAGCATGAGATCCTATGATAGTGTTCTAGAGTTGTGAGGTTCTAGTTTAGGAAAATTGTAGACTCTATTTAAATAAGTTCCTAAGATCCACATGGCGAGTTATTGGTTATGGAGATGAAGAAGTTTTCAAACACATGATGTGTTTTTCTCTAGATGAGGTATTGGTGCAAACTTGTGATGTTAGGTTAAAAAGGCTTGAAACGATTGCGGTTTTGTAAACCGCTTTTAGCTAAGAGGTGTATACCTACGTGTTGGTATTTAGGATGTAAGAGACACATGTATAAGTGTTCTTAAAAGACAATTATGTGAATGAATTTCCCTCCCCCATAATCGGTGGACATCCAACATAATGTTTTATACATCAAATTAAAAATAAAGAAGAAAATAATTAAAGCGTTTAGGAGATTGTTATGGATAACGAAAGCAATGAACTAAGTAATGTCATTACAGATGTTGGTTAGCATACAATGAACTTCTTCCTTGAATTCATGTAGCTCTTCTTGATCAAAGTAGGATAATCGCATGATAAGGCATGTGTTTTCCTTATAGGAGATAGAAGAGATGGTGGAGATGAAGTATGTTACCATCAAAAAGGCGATAAGCGATTTCCTAAAAGTGTAGGACATATGGAGTAGACGCTTAAGCATGCAAACATACAATTAGCCATGAAATAACACAATAATCTATGTGATTAATGTGAAGGACAAAAAGACCTTTAAATTTTTTACCAAAAACACTTTGACATAATATAAGTGCACAAGTAGCAAATAAATCATGTAACAAAGTCACATAAGGAGCAAGATAAAAGATTCATGTAAACCCTGTTTAAGCATTAGCATATATGGGCACTAAAAACATATAAGCACAAAAGAATTATAAATACAAAACCTTTCCAAGGTCTATATTTGACTATTAACCAAATAGACAGCAAACACTAAAATATGACAAATAATCATATCAAACAAGAACATGTATGTTGGGGTTTTAACAACTATTGACCAATTCAAAACACGAGTACGTAGCGGAAAACATATAAACACGTGTAGAATACATATTTAACAAAGGATCAAAAACGTGTACCTTTTAGCAATTAACGTAAACATCTTCTTGAATATACGCGTGTGTATAAATCAAATACTACGCAATAACCACCCAAGATCTAAAGAAAGATCTCTCTACTTCAACACGCATAATACGTTCATAGAAAAAACAATTAAGTATGCTAGTACTAGTAGTGATAAAGCCAAACCACCGCGTTCTTGAAGAAATCAACTATTGAAACCTTTGTGGTTTCTCTTTGTCGAACAAAACCCACAAACCGAATCCCTTAGGATGTTCGGTCGATCGCACAAGCAAGAGGGAGAGAAAGAGAGAATTTCAGGGATTTGATTTACAAGTTATGAGAAAACAAATTACCTAAACCTCTATTTATAGCCTCCTAAAACTTGGCTTGCAAGTTAGGCAATTCCACCTCCTCTTAGAGATTAGAAAACTAATTGACTAAGTCAATAAGGAAACAATTCTCACACTTTCTTTTTCTCTATAATTGCATATTAGTCCTTCTTTTAACTATTAATGACTAATATAACTCCCATTAAATATGTATTACTATTTAATGCTTGTTTAAGCTTTAGAACTAAAATATATTACTTTTAATATATTTATTAATTGTTTTACGTATTAACACGTGCGTCCTTGTAGGCTCAAATAAATTCCCAGACATATATTATTTCTACGTGGACATATTCCAACAGCTCCCACTTGAACACGTACCAAATAATATAATAACATTGGTAAGAGCCTAACAACACGCCAATGCTCCCAGGACTATCCGAGTGTGGTTTCATAAAGTCACGGATAAATGATTTATGTATTTACAATCCATTTGTTTCAGATACCGTGTTAAAAATGGATATGGATCAATAGTCATTCTATTAATTAACGATTTTGTTTCTCGTATACATGATTAATCAAGATTACCAAAAATCATTGAGACATATTTACATGAGTTTTTTGGTTGCGGCCACACATACATCTCATTAACCCTACGAGGGGCCCAGTGGCATCATTCTTCAACTATTAAAGGAACAAATTCTTTATTAACTACAAGTGTCATGTCACATGCTTCATAATTACTTCTGAAATAGTCCTTATTTAGCTATCTTATTTAGGATAACTAGAATTAAATCAAGAAGAACAATCCACACATGAAAGACCTACTTGCATCTCAAGTCTAAGGATTTAGTAAACAAAATCACTTACAAGATTCACTTAATGACGTCGATCTATAAAGTGATAATCTTGTTAGTTGGAGAAGTCCAATATTCATCTTATGAATATCATGTGAGTTTGGCGGACACATCCTTTATATCCAAAAATATCACCAATCCCTCAGATTTGTCTTAGTTCAACAATATTCCCATATTGTTGATCGACAACTGACTTAATTTAGAATAATAAATATTATTCACGGATTAAACATGCAAATATAGGACATAATTTATATTAAATATAACTTCATACCACGTATCTTTATCATTAATAAAATTATCTTAACATCCCTTATCCAAATACTAAACATAGATCTACATGAAACTACTAGCTAAACAAAGTCCCATGCTCCTAGCATGTTTGAGTAAGCTTTCTTTTTGATAAAGCCTTCGTAAAAGGATCTGCTAGATTGTCATCTGTGTGAACTTTAAGAAGATTAATTTTGCCCAGTTCAATACACTCGTGGATATAATGATATCTTCTATGGTAGTGTTTGGCGCCCTCTGAACCCCCGGTTTGTTGGCGATAAGAAGTGTGGCTGAATTATCGCAAAACATCTTAATCGGCTTGTTTATTGTTGGTACTATACCAAGCCCTAAAATAAACTTCCTAATCCAAACAGCTTCCATCGCAGCTTCTGAAGCAGCTATGTATTCAGCTTTTGTAGCGGACATTGCAGTAGTACTTTGCTTGGAGCTTTTCCAGTCCACCGCGCCTTCGTTCAAAACAGAAACGTATCCTGTCTGAGATTTAATATCATTTCTATCAGTCTCAAATCCAGCATCGCAATAGCAATCAACTCGAAGTTAAGCTTTAGGATTTCCACCATAAACCAAGAACATATCTTCAATATTTCTTAAATACTTAAGAATGGTTTTCACAGCAGTCCAGTATGGTTTTCCTGGATTCTGTTAAAAATGGCTTATCAGGTTTTGTGCGAACGTAACATCAGGTCTAGTGCATCTTACCACATACATAATGGATCCTACTGTTGAAGCGTAGGGAACATTTTACATACGCTTCGCCTTTTCAGGTGTTGAAGCCCCTTGTGTTTTATTTAAGTCAAGTCTTTCTTGTATGGGGATATAACCACGTTTGGAATTATCCATCCTAAATCTTTTCAAGATTTTATCTATGTAAGCACTTTGACTTAGTCCAATTAATCGCTTCGATCTATCTTGGTAGATCTTGATTCCAAGAATAAATGCTGCTTCCCCCAAATCTTTCATGGCAAAACAGTTTCAAAGATATGACTTTACACTTTGTAAACTTGGAATATGATTTCCCATGATGATTATGTCATCGACATATAAGATGAGGAATGTAACATTACTCCCACTAGCCTTTTGATACACACATGGCTCATCAAGATTTTGAGCAAATCCAAACATTTTAATTTCCTTATCAAATCTTTTATTCCAGC
Source organism: Tanacetum coccineum (assembly GCA_026074375.1). Lineage (NCBI taxonomy): Eukaryota > Viridiplantae > Streptophyta > Magnoliopsida > Asterales > Asteraceae > Tanacetum > Tanacetum coccineum. The sequence goes on along the minus strand of BQNB010006081.1, from coordinate 79,063 downwards.
TTCTTGATGCTTGCTTAAGACCATAAATGGATCTTTGAAGCTTACATACTTTCCTGGGATAATTAGGATCAACAAAACCTTCGGGCTGCACCATATAAATGTCTTCATTAAGATAACCATTTAAGAAGGCAGTTTTGACATCCATTTGCCATATCTCATAGTCATAGAACGCGCTAAGGCTATAAGAATCCTAATAGCTCTAATGTCAGCAACGGGTGAGAACGTTTCTTCATAATCAACCCCATAGGTTTGAGTATAACCCTTTGCTACTAGACGAGCTTTATAGGTGTGTACAATTCCATCCATGTCAGTCTTTTTCTTAAAAATCCATTTGCTACCAACAGTCTTACAATTAAGAGAAAGATCAACCAAGCACCAGACATGATTATCTTTCATGGATTGCATTTTCGCATTTATAGCATCGACCCACTTATCAGATCACGGATCTATTATTGTAGCTTTATAGTTATTGGGTTCATTAAGATCCCCTAAACTAAGCCTCTCCACTTCTACATTTAGACATAAGCAATCGGGAGCTCGATGTGTCCTTGCGGACCTATGAATGAGAACAACTTCCTCTTGAGGTGGTTCGAAAACTTCAACCTCCAATTTCTTAGTGTTTTTAGAAGGTGATGTATTTTTATCTTGAATTTCTTCAAGTTCTTCGGCCCTCCCACTGACTTCTTGAGACAAAAGATTTTTCTCCAAGAATCCAGCATACCATGCAACAACAACTCTGTTTTCAGGTGGGAAGTAGAAATAGTAACCCACCGTTTCCTTTGGGTATCCTATAAAGATACACTTAACAGATCTTCGTTGGAGTTTATTAGGTGTATCCTGCTTCACAAGCACCTTACATCCCTAGACCTTTAAGTAAGACAAGTTAGCAACTTTTCCATACCATAGTTCATATGGTGTCTTATCAAGCTTCTTGGATGGAACCATATTGAGAATGCATGTAGCAGTCTCTAGAGCATAATCCCAAAAGAATAATGGCAGAGTTGTAAGATTCATCATTATCAAACCATGTCTAACAAAGTACGATTCCTCCTTTCAGACACCCCATTGTGTTGTGGTGCATATGGAGGTGTAAATTGTTGAAAAATTCCACAAGATTTGAGATAGTCTTTAAGTTCTTGACTTATGTATTCGCCTTCTCGATCTGATCGAAGTGCCATTATAGTCTTTCCGAGTTGATCTTCCACTTCATTTCTAAACACCTTGAATGTTTCAAAGACTTCATGTTTATGTTTAAGTAAATAAACATAACCATAACGACTATAATCATCCATAAAGGTAATGAAGTAGCTATCATTATAAATAGAATTAACATTTAGCACAAGATTAAGCATATCAATTCCATAAATACCATCACTCAGAATAGAATTAAAAGAAAGAACATAATTCTTAGAAACTAAAATTCCATAATCCGTAAAACATTGGATAAAACCATTGTCTACCAAACATGAAACTGAAACAACACCTCTAGTTATAGTAGGTGCATAATGACAATTTTCTAAAAAAACACGAGGCCATTAGATAAAACTAAGTCATAACTTCCAATAGCTTCTACTTGTGCATAAACGCCATTTCCCACGCACAAATAGAAGGCTCCTTGTTTCAGCTTCCTTTCCCCTTAAAGACCCTGTTTTGTGTTACAAATGTGAGTACCACAACTAGTGTCATACACCCAGGATTTATTAGAGAAAGAAAATAATTCTATAGTGAAGATACCTGAAGAACTGGCAGTGCCAACTTGCTTCTTCTTCTTAATCAACTCAGCAAGGTAAGCAAGATAATTCCTCTTATAATTCCCCACCTCTTTGCAGTGGTGGCAGGCATCATCCTTTGTCGGGTGCTATTTAGCATAAGGTTTAGGGTTTTTAGGCTTAGGTATATAACTTTATCCTTTTTAGCATTACTTGTGGCTTTCTAGATTCTACCACCTTGAATCACCATTACTTGTGGTGTAGCAGCCTTTTTAGGTAAACATTTCTCATACTCAATAAGTAGAGCATGTAGTTCACCAATTATCTTCCCTGTGTTATGCATATTGTAGTTCCTTACAAATCCAATAAAGTTACTAGTGAGGCCATTCAAGATTAAACCAACACTAAGATCTTATGGGAGCACATAACCAAGACGTTCCAGTTGCGCCACATAGTTCTTCATCTTAATGACATATAGGCCAACTAGTTTTCCCTCCTCTTGTTTACAAGCATGGAAAGTTTAAATTACGTCAAACCTCTCAACTCTAGCTTATTTCCTAAACATGGATTTAAGCTCTTGAAGCATTTCATAAGGTGAGGGATTTTTGAGCATAAGACAAGCAACCTCATTATGAGCATCATAAATTGCATTCCATTGCGTAAGTACTTGAAATCGGCAGGTGGAGCAGGGGAAATAGGCTGTTCAATGACAAACAATTTCTTTTCAACTCTCAAGACCATTTAGGTAAACGAAACCAATCGTTGAAATTTAAACCAGAAAGTTTTTCTCTTTCAAACATCGACCTAAAAGCCGAATGGTTTATGTTTTAGACAGGTAGTGCCATCTACAAACATATTAAGTTCAAGATTTTAGTATTTTCAATAATACTCCTTGAAGAAAATTAACTACCCATGTTTAAATATATAAACATTTAATTTTCTAAGGCCTAGGATCCAACTTAACATACCACCATCACATCAGTTGATCTGCTAGCAATGGTGTATTCAAAAGGTAATTGATGATCAATAATTGCCACCGGTGTAATTCCTAGAACATTATGTGACTTACTTTATTACATTAATATACCAGTAAGAATGTTTCATCCCATCTATGCCTTGAGCATAAGGTCTCGCCAGCTTACCTCAATTAAGTCATCCAATCAAGAACTGTGATTATGTAACACCAACGTCTCACAAAAATTGTATAATCACCTTGGGTTTGCAATCTAACTACGTCTCACGTAATGTAAAAGGAAAATGTAAGTGTTTTTTTCAAATTGGATGGCAACAACTTATTTAAAAAGGGTATTTTTATTTGACGTGACAAATATGTACGAAGAAGCATGCATACATCTTCGTATCATTAATTCTAATAAAAACTTTACTCAATTAAGTTATTTATTACGGTATCATATATTTTCTATACATCTCATGTATTGTAACAACCCGAGTTTCAGGTCAATACTTACTTTGAGCCATGATAATTATTTTACTATATAGTTGGATATAGTTGTTATGTTTTTAGTCGGTTTGGTGAAAATTTCCGTTATTGGGTAATTACAAGCTGTGTTTCAAATTTTTCTATTCGTTTAAGCGTTTGAGAAAATTAGAAAATTTTATATTCTGCCCCGAGAGCGCGATTATATTTATTTTTGGTGTTTTATGGCTTTTCTCATGTTTTTTGTAAAAACCGTGTCTAAAGTCATGGTTTACGTGATTTAACATTTTATTAAATGTTTTAAACTAAATAAGGTTTGACGAAAGAAAAATAATTACGAAATTATAAAACCCGAGCCCTATGGTCGGTTATAAACCCGAAACCAACACACTGGTGTTATAATTTATAAACTTTAAAGGACTAAAAGTGACAATAATCTAAACTATCTATCCTATAAAACACATATGCATACAATTCCATTTTTACAAAAACTTTCTTTTCTTTCTCCCTTGCCCACCCTCACCGTCGGACACCACCACAACACTTCCAAACCCATCAAAAATTTTACATGCATTACGATCCGACTAGAAAATATTAATCCATGCATCAAAATAAGCATACCTCACTAAAAAGTTTAAAATGCAATAAGTATTTTGCTAGTTTTAATTTGGGTCGAGTTCTTGAAGATTTGGGTTGAAAATATTGTTTATTGGTGTTAGATCTAGTGTTTTTGAAAGTGGGTATTAATAAAAAGGTTGTGGTTTTGTTGTTTGGGTTGAGTTTGAGCCACGGTCAAAAAAAAGGAAAGCCAAAAGAAAAGTTTTGTGAACTATTTACTTGTGTCAAGTTGATTGTAAGTATATTATTTAGCTTGTCGCATTGATATTTTATGTGCTATGTTGCATGTATATGATTTATGCTAGAGATCCGAGTGCGAAAGTGTCAAATGGGTATTTGTTCATTGATTTAAAGTTTGATGAGTTTAGTGGATGGAGATAGGATAGCTAAGTGTATTTTTGAGGATGTTGGATGTGAAAAATGACGTTTTAATAGGTTTTGTAATGCTCATTTTCGAGCAAAAAGTTCGACAGCCGTATGGCGTGTCGAAAAAATTTTCAAACTTATTTTAAGTATTAGAGAATGATAGAGTATATTCTTGCGATCGTTTTGATATAAAATGGGTCACGTAACTCTTAAAAATGATGCTTTTACGGCCAAATGAAGTTGGGTAAAATTTTGTAGGAAAAGTCAACCACAAAAATTAACTATGAAAAGTCAAAGATGTTGTAAACCTCGAGTATGGTCTTTTTGTGTCAAGGGGTTCGTTAAGTTAGTAACATAATTATGAAATATTATTTTGGATTCTATATTATCCTTACTCTCGGAAACTTTAAAGGGTACGACATTGTTGGTGCGTCGAAATAAATATTTTGAGTCGCACTTGGAGATTCATGGTATATAATTATATACATGTGATAGCTAATATGCAAGTATGCGTTATATAAATTATATTTCTCATAGTCACGTACCGCTATATATATTATATAGGTCATGGTTTAGACGTGAAGTTGTTTGCTCGTGGTTGAGTGTTTGACTAGATACTTTTGCTTAAGGTGAGTTTATAGCCTCGCATTTAAATCTCTTGATTGTATTTATAAATCCGTAAGGGAGATACGTGCTTGTTTTTGAAAAATCAAACACATGTGATTTTATGGTATGCTGGACCCGATTATGAGATATTTCCACATGAGTAGCTATTGCCAAAGTCCCTAATTTCATGAACCGTTAATTACCTTGCGAGGTAAACGCTTGTGCATTAAATAGATCTAATGGGTTTGACAACCCCATCCGGGGTATGGATCCATTTAGGAACACCATGTCAAACGGACGTTTTGTATGGAGGCGAGTAGGTATGAGGCAATAATACCTTGTTATGGGGCAAATTATAGACATATATAAATATGTAGTGTTAATGTTCGGTGTCATGAGCTCAATGTGTGAAATGAAATTGATACATTGTATTCGTTGTAATGTTTTCTCGAGAACTATACTTGGGTTCAAAGATTTATACTCATTGTTTATAAACTCTGTAGATTCACTTAAGAATTTTGTTGTCGTTTTTAGCATGTTTTATCTCATGTAACCAAGGATGAAGGCAACGAAGGAGTGGAGGTCTTGTGCGTGTGGTTGCTTGTGTAGAAGCTTGCTAATGTGTTCCTCGTTTTCATAAAAACAATGTCTTTAAATTTGAAACAATTACTTTTCAAATGTTGTGATGGATTTGGTTACAATTTCTTTTGGGACTAAACGCATTTACTCTGATTTTCAATAATGGAACACATGTTTTGTAAACGTCTCTTTTGAGTCATTTTCTATATCTTGGTATATTGTGCTATGAAGTATCACCCATTGTGAATTCCACTGCGCTACCAAAAAATAGGGGTGTTACAGATTGGTATCAAGAGCCTAAGGTTATAGAAAACTAGGTCGAGTTTTGAAAACCTAAACTATAACTCTTCTACACACGCCAAGACTCCTCGTTGCCTTTGGTTACTGACAAAAAGAGTTTTCTCTTTGGATGTTTTTGCACGTGTTGGGTGCATGATTGTTATGATGTTTTTGCACGTGTTGGGTGCATGATTGTTATGCGGTTATATAATAAATACTATTATATATTCAAGATAAGTTGACTATTAGGCTTGTTTGAAAGCATAGTCGTTTGTTGCATAGTTACGCAAACCGTTATTTCTAATAATAATAATATTCTAATAAGAATTACTATTGAATATTATTATGTGATTTTCAGATTATCATGGTAAACGTATTTCCTCATGATCATGCTGATGACTTACCCGAGGTCGAGCCAAACCAACCCGATCTTGCTCCCGCTATTCCTGAGCCTGCATTAGTCAATAAGAAGGAGGAACTGGAAGAAGAAGAAGAGTTCAAAGAAGAAGAAGATATGGAAGTAGACATTGGGGAAGAAAAGAATGAACCGAAGCTGACATTTCCTTATGAAGAGGCGGATCCTCTTAACCTACCGCCACCTGCTTCTGATTCGGAGACCGAAGATGTGGTTGAGGTTGAGGACATGGTCGAGCCCGAGGACGAGGCTGTTCCTAATAGTGTCCATGTTGTAGGCGAGTCGTCTACTACCACTTTCCTTTGTGAGGATGGTGATAGTTTGTTGTCTAATTTTATGAGGAGGGACATTAACTCTCTTTTTGGTCAAATTGCTTCTCTTTAAAGATGAGTGTGCGTTTGCGAGATGGCACATGCATTGGTCAAAAAGAAGGGGAAAGCAAAGGATAATTATTATCGTAAGTTGATTTCAGAATTGGGTAATGAAGTGCGATCTAGTATGGAAGAAAGAGTGACTGCACTAGAGAATCTGGTTAGAAAATTTTGTAATGCTGAAGAAAGAGTTGAGTGTAAGAAGTTGAAGAGAGAACTAGAAGAAGCAGGATTGAGCAACATACTTTTTCGTATGCAGAACGAACGAGTCGAGAGAGATCTCTATTGGACTAGAATTCGAGCCCATGGTTTTTACCAGGAGATATTGTGTTTGAAGAAAGATCGTGTGAGGCTATCGATGTTCTGGTCAAGGATGAGGAGAGTCCATCATCTGAGCCGCAGAGATCCCCTCGTGATCTTAGTAGTTTAATTTCATTAGTAGTATCTTTTGTTTTGTAATCACTAAACTTAATCTTCAGTTAGTAGACTTGATGCTATTGGTAGTAAGGATTTGTATCATTTTGTAAGACAATGCAACTATGTATTAACTCTTTTGTGATGAATAATGAATGACTATCTTTTGATTACTACTTGATGTTGTGTGACTAATGTCGTGGTTGAATCGTTTTGTACATGTTATGATTATATCATGGTATGAAGGCTTATCAAGGTTTTCTTTTGTGTCGTAACAGAACCATGCCACCAAAAGCGAGACCTCTGACTCAAGCTGTTATTGAGCGAATGATCACTTCAAGGATTAATGAGGCTTTGACTGCTGATCGAGCTAGGCGAGTTAATGTTAGCGGGGCTGGCGGATCAGGACAAGGTGGGGCACCTGCCGCCCGGAGCTGTCGAGTTGCGATGACGGTTTAAGAAAACTAAGATGGTTTTTGGAATCAGTGAATGTGTGGAAGGAAAGAAAGTTAAGTTCAATGCCGCTACACTGCAAGAACCTGCTTTGACTTGGTGGAACTCTAAGGTTGCGACCATGGGATTAGAGGCTGTTAACCAAATCCCCTAGACTGAAATGAAGTAATTAATGACTGCAGAGTTTTGGCCATCAGAAGAAGTTCAAAGGATGGAACACGAGTTGTGGAATTTGAAGGTTAAGGAGTTTAACATTGTTGCTTACACCCAGAGATACAATGAGTTGGCCTTGATGTGTCCAAGAATAATCGAACCGAAAAATGTGAAAGTTGATGCTTACATCCGAGGATTGTCTGATAACATCAAGGGTGAGGTCACTTCTTCTAAGCCTACCAACTTGAGTGAAGCTGTGCGTATGGCGCACAAGTTGATGGAGCAAAAGTTGCAAGCAAAGAAAGAGAGGGGCATTAAAGGGAACAAAATGAAGTGGGATAACTTCCAAAGTAGGAACAGTAGTAGGAACAACTACAAGGATAACTTTCGCCATTAGTAGAATAATCAAAAGCAAGGAAATGCGCGAACTATGACCACTGCTCTGAATGAGGGTAATGTGCCTATTGGACCACTTCCCGTGTGTGACCGTTGTTATGCTTGTCATATTTTTCATTGTACAATCCAGTGCCATAAGTGTGGAAAGGTTGGGCACAAGGCGAGGTATTGCAAGGAAAAGATTATTGCCACTGGTGCAAACGCTCAGCCCATTTGGACTTGTAATGATTGTGGTGAGCAAGGACATACAAGGAACCACTGCCCAAAGAAAAACAAGCCACAAGGAGGAGACGCTCGTGGTCGAGCCTATGTAATTAAGGATGCCGAACAACAAGGGCCGAAGGTGGTTACGGGTACGTTTTTACTCAATAACCGTTATGCTTCTATTTTGTTTGATTCGGGTTCCGATAAGAGTTTTATGAATAATAGATTTAGTCACTTAGTAGATATCAACCCGGATAAACTAGATGTTAGCTATGAAGTCGAGTTAGCTGATGGAAAAGTGGTTAGCGCTAACACGGTGTTGAGAGGCTGCACTCTAAATTTAGTGAATCATCTTTTCAAAATCAATCTCATGCCTATTGAACTTGGTATGTTTGATGTTATCATTGGGATGGATTGGTTAGCTGAGTGCGATGCCGTCATCGTCTGTGGAAAGGAGGTTGTTTGTATACCTTAAGGGAACAAGACATTGATAGTCGAGGGTGACAAGGGCATGTCCCGACTAAAGGTCATATCTTGTATTAATCCCGTAAGTATATTGAGAGAGGCTGTCAGATGTTTGTAGCACACGTGACTGAGATGAAATCGAAGGAGAAACGCCTGGAAGATGTGCCAGTAATTCGTGACTTTCTCGAGGTGTTTCCTGATGATTTGCCAGGACTTCCACCACCTAGGCAAGTAGAGTTCTAAATTGATTTGGTACTAAGGGCTGCAATTGTCACTAACACAAGTCATCCTCGTTGTGGAGAAAGAAAGAACCGAAGACGAAATAATTACACTCCCTGTGAAAGTCTACTTCAATCCCAAATAAGTAATAGCGTACTATAACCCCGTAGTCATTAAAGTTCAATAATAGCCGTTATGAATGAAGGTGAATCTTGATAAAGATCGTTTTTAGTGTAATGTAGTGTGTTTGTTTTGGTGTTATGGAAGGTGTTTGAGTTTGGTTCTAGGTGATAAATGGTCCTTAAAAAAATTAATAGATCAGTTTTTGAAGAATGAGTAGATCGGTTCCTGAAGGAATGAGTAGATCGGTTCTTGAAGGAATGAGTAGATCGGTTCCTGAAGGAATGAGTAGATCGGTTCCTAAAGGAATGAGTCTTCATGATCTTCTTTGTCCTTCGGTTCATACTAAAAAAGCATTGGAATTAGCAAAGTATAAAACCAATTTTGACCACCTGCCATAGAGAAAGTTGAATTTGGAAACCGTTTGCTGATCGGTTCCTGAGGGTTAGAAGTACATGCATTATCACCTTTAGAGCAGTCAGATTGACACACAGATTCAGTGGTTGCAATTATTTTTCCTTTAAGGTCAAAAAGTCTTCCAGTTGGTAACCACCTAAGGCAAGATCTAGGTGTACTAGTCTTAGGTGAAGCAAGTCTTTCTTTGGACCCTACCTTTTTAGGTTTCTAGACTTTTGGCCTATGTTTCTTCTGATTTTCAACATTTGAAACATGTGCCTTCTTATTGAGAGCACAAGAATTCATGTCATTCACATAGTTGAGCACACAGACATCATGATTAGCAGTAATTAAACATTTCTTACACATAGCACAAACAACTTTAGATTTAGCATTTCAAATAGCAAGCTTAATGTTATTACATTCAGATGACATATGTTTCTGATTCAAAGAAGACTGTAGATTCCTATGGTTTTCTTCTATTTTCTCTAAATTATTCGAGATCCAACTACTTTTAGACTTTGAAAGGACCTTATCATTCTTAGGATTGTTCCTAGGCTGTGGTCTTCTAGTCCTAGTAGTACTTTTAACATCTGCAGGAGAGAAACCATTTGTTTTTGAATTTACACCGTTCTTAGTGATGACATGAGGTTGTGAAATAGTGATCGATTTTGTCCTAACGCTTGCTTTAACATGTTTGTCAGGCACAAAGTTGTTTACCCTAGAAGCTTTAAAATGATTAATCCTAAACATTCCTGGTGCAATCACATTATCATTTTTCACAACTTTTGATTCTTGTGGTGTGGGTACCGAGTTTGAAGTGACTGGTCTTGACAAAGCATGTGACTCATCGATCTTGGGAATAGCCTTAGATTTAGGAAAAGGAGTTATAACATACAGTTTTGGTCCAGAAGAAGAAGGTGGTTTTCCTAAAATTAATTGCTTTCTAAAGTGAGTATTCATACTAGTACCTCTGGTGGTGTCCTTTTGTTTAGAATTCCTATCAAATAACTGAGCTCTTAACTTAGCATTTTCATAGATCGTGTCATGTAATTTATCTTGCAAAGAGTCAATTATTGTTTTGGTTTGAGCCCGTGTCACTTTAATAAAGTCAAACATGTTCTTGTATGTGGTCTTAAGATGAGCATTTTCTTTAGCATAATTCAAAACCTAAAACTTAATTCCATGTTTTCATTCTCAAGTTTCTAAGACAAAGGATCAAGGGTATCTGATACACATGGAGTATCCTTACTTTTACCCTTGAGATCTCTCAACTGAGCTTGCAACCGTTCGATCTTTTGTTGCATGTCATTATAAGCTCAATCGTATGAAATTTTGTCATATTTGCATTCTTCACACTTTTTGTACCAATCATTCCAAAGTTTAGCATATTCATTCTCCTTTTTAATGATACAATTTTCAAAACGTTCTTTCGTACGTTCAAGCTCAGTTTGGAGATTGGATGTATCTACAACAGAATTACATTGCACAATAGACATAAATCCTGACTGACAAGTGTTCTCAAGAGACGCTTGATTTCCAATTCCAATGCCTTCTGCTTAGCAATAGATTCATCAGCCTCGTTTGCAAGAGATTTGAAGTCTCGAACAAATTTGGTTGCTTCTTTTAAAAATTGTATTTTGAAATTTTGCACTCTAGCATCAACTTGGTTAACGATAGGGAAAATTTTATCTTTTACAATTTTGTGAATCTCTTGGTGAGCAGAAGACGACCAATTTTGTATATCCAAAGTCATTCTTTGTTGGACAACACATTGAAGAGTTACAATGGTGCTTTTTACATCATTTAGAAATTTTCGTGCAACACTTGGTGTAGTATCATCCGAAAACTCTTCATTTGGTATTGAAATTGATTTAGATTCATTGGCCATTTTGGAAGTATTTGAAAAATACAACTCTTCACGTGACTTGGCCTTTTGAGAAATAAAAACTCCCGAAAGATGATTAATCTTTGTATAATTTGCCAATTTTATTTCTTTGTTCAACTGTTTCATTTTTAAGCGGTTCTCTTGAGCAAGTTGCAGTGTCTCCTCTAAATCATACACAGCAGGAGGATCATGATTTTCTAATAGAACTTTGCCATTATACATACTATGTTGTTTATGTTGAGCTTGCTTGAGATAAAAAGGATTTTTATAACCCAAAGCAATTTTCTGTTTGGTGTGGTAAAACGAGTCCGGCTTAGGTGAAAGCATGTGCATCGTTTGAATCGATTGACCCGTTTTAACCAAAATATTATCTAATTCCTTTATCTTATTCTCAAGTTGAATTTGTTTATCAAGAAGCTCGTCTTCGCGTATTTTGAAATCAGACTTTAACTTTTTCTTTTCTTCAAGAAGAGAAGAAACAATTGATTTTTCCTTTGAAAGCTGTTTATTTAAATTTGAAATTTCCTCATTCAAAGTCGTTATTTGTTTACCAGAACTTAAGTGAAGTGCATTTATCTTTTTAGTAAGACATTGTTCTTGATAAACAGACTTTTGATAACATCTTTCAAGTTTGTCATATTTTTCTTGACTAATTTCAAAACACTTTTCTTGATTTTTATATCTAGCAAGCTCAGTGGTCAAATCAGCATTAGTTTCTCTCAACTTGCGATTGACCGAGTTGACTTTCTCAACTTCAATTGCTAAATTATTATATAATGAATCATATAAAACACGTGTTTCCTCAACATTTGCAGGATGTTGTTCTACTGTTCCCCCACTTTGTTCCACACTAGAAACCGCAGAAATGACATTACTATCATTCTGTTGTACTTGGTGTGGTTCAGGAATGGGCTCGAGTAGTTCAGTATACTGCTCTTCTTGAGTAAACATATTGAATATATCATTATCATAACAATTTTCAGAATGGTGTACCTCAGCTGATCCATCTGAATCATAGACGGGAGCGTTGTCAGTCTGAGTACCCAATGTAGATGCTTGCTGCAAATTATCTTCTAAATTGCAGTTGGCATTTACTTTCTCAATCTTATCATAGGCATCTGCAGCAGCCATGAAATCAAATTCCTCATAATTGAGTTGGATCCCTACTACATCCTTTTGAGCAATCAGTAGTTGTGTTTTGGCTTATAAAAACTAAATAAGCTAAGAAATTAGCTAAATAAGCTAAAACATCAAAACTTCTATACCTAATAAGCAAGTATGAATGAGAATAAGCAAATAAGGCAGGTTGTTTCAACTTTTTACACTAAGGTCCTAAGGCTAAAGAAGCTTGAACAGTTATGCTTTTTTAGGGCAAACAAGCAAATGCAAAACAAAAATAAGCTAAACAGATAAGCTCCTACACTTAAAAGGCAAATCTAAACATAAAATAAGCAAGTGAAAACAGCAGAAAAGCTAAAAAATATCAAATAAGCCAAAGGGCCAAGACTGCATACAAAAACAGCCCAATGAGGCACTTTTGGGCTTAAATTTAAGCCACAAGATGGAACCTTATGGGCTTAAGGTTTATATGAGCTTAAAGCCTATACTATAAGCTATAATAAGCAGTAAAGAAAAAGAAGTTTGAAAAAGATTTAAGCTATAAAAAGGTCTTGTGAAAAAGCAATTCATACTCAGTAGGTGCTGAGTTTTTGAGATTTTTCAAAGACAAATAGGGGCAATTTGCAGGCTTATAAATAAGCTACAAAATAAGCTTCAAAATTAAAAATAAGTTAAGACAGATTGAGATTGACCACAAATGAGCTTATGCTCAAGATTTCAAAAGCTAAGAACTATTTTTACTATCTGAAAATCTAAAATGAAAAATGGCTTTTGAAACTGAAAAATGGCTTGACAGTTTGGACAGATTTTGAACTAAACTAAAGTAAAAGAAAAGACACTTATACACATCTATTTTGACACTAAAAAGGACTCAACAACAACTCTTAAAAACTGTTTTTGAAAAGCAAATCAAATAAGCTATGTCACCACAGAGTTGAAACCACAGTTTTGAAACACCATTTAGAAAAAACTTAAAAACAAATTTTAAACTTTAAGACCCTGAAAAACAGACTAAAAACAACTCAAAAAGACTTGTAAAATGTTAACAAAATGACCCAAGTGATTTTTAAGCCAAAATGACCCATTTTCACCCCTTGACCCAAACACCCCTTTAATCACTGGATTTTGAATTTTAAACAAAGATAAGCTGATATGGGCTGAATTATGAGATAACAGATATAAGTTAAGATTAGAGAAGGCCAATTAAGCACTTATAAACAGAAAATAAGCACAGAAAAGCAAGAATGATAATCAAACAGTACAAAGCTTATAAAGGCAGAATTAAGTAAAAGCAATGGAACAAGTGAACAAGAACAATGCAGTAACTTCAAAATAACAAAGGACAATATAAATAAGGACAGGATAGCAGGCAATAACAGAAAATAAGCACAAAAAGCAATATTAAGCTATGCTACAGTAAAATCTAAGAAAATTGAAATTCAGGAACTTACAAGTTCCTTAGGCTTTTTCTCTGAATTTCAGCAACCACAAACACACCTATTGCTTCCCATGAAGCTCTAATACCATGGCCATCCTTAATACACCATGCTCCTATGCTTGACAGATTTTGTATCTTTCTTTTTGAATTTTTTTATAACAGTAATAGATAATGGAAATAAAAACTCAGGAAATTTTAACTTAAAAACTTTCTTTCATTAAAACTTAAAGTGATTACAATGCTTTCAAATAAGACAATAAGCTGAGAATTTGGTTATAACTAAAACAATATATAAAAAACAGGACTGAAATTTGAACATTAATAATTTAAAGAGTACAAATCTTGAAATTGAAAGACAATAATTTTTAAGACATAAATAAAGACATTTTAAAAAAATAAAGCTAAAAACTAAAAACTACTCTTTCGTTCTTCTGTCTTCATCCCTTTTATAAGCTCTGAGGTTCTTCACACTTGTGCTTGTTGTGTTTTTGTTGTGAGAGAGCTCAAAAGCACATCTTGGCCCTTGAAATTACTTGGTGCCCAATCCTAGTAATCACAGTCGTTCATCATTTGTCAAAACCCTTAAACCAATAGGATGAGAGGGGATTGCCAAGGTGTTTGTGAGCCCATGTGGGGGTGGGGTTTGTGGTTTGGCAGGTTGTGGTGGTGGGGATCGAGGGTGATGGTGACAGGGTATATTGGCGGGAAATTAGGGGGAAGAAGTACAGTGTTTTAACAGGGTATGGGTTTAGGGAATGGGCAACTTTGGTCCCTAAAAGTGTAGAGTGTCATTGCATCCATCGTCCTTATATTTTGCATAGTTGGTCCCTGGTGTTAGGTTGGGGTTTGCACCGTTAGTCCTTTTGGACTAACATTGTTAGTCCTTTAGGACTAACGGTGTTAAGGTTTTAATAGGTTAAGGCTAACAAAAGTTAAAAGGGAATTGGATTTGGGCCGTGGGTTTATAAAAAGACTTTGGGCTTTGTTATGGGCCGGGTAAGGATTAAAAGGGATTTAGGGCTTTTTATAAGATTTATATAAGTGGGCTGACCCGGGCCCACTAGGTGGGTACGGGTGGGCCCACTAGGTGGGTACGGGTGGGCCCACTTTTGGCAGTTTAGATTTTCAAGTTCAGTTTTTGACGCTCTTTCTAAATCCACTTCCCGGGGTTGACTTTGACTTGATTTGACTTTGACTTTTTGGCTTGATTTTGACTTTGTTTTCACGCTCTTTCCGTTCTCGTGCTTGGTTTTGTTGTTTTGGCTTCATTTTTGTCATTTTCTTTGATATCCGTTACCTGCACAATACAAACACAAAAACAAGCATATATATGGCATTTTATGTGCGTTTTTGGTCGTTTAGGGTCGTTTTATTAAGTAAAAGGTGTGTGTATTTATATACATACCAGCGACTCTCTTGAGCAAGTTGCAATGTCTTCTCTAAATCATATACAGCAAGAGGATCATGCTTTTCTAACAATACTTTGCCATTATACAAACTCTGTTGTTTCTTCTGAGCTTGCTTGACATAAAAAGGATTTTGATAACCCAAAGCTATTTTCTGTTAGGTGTAGCAAAACGAGACTGCCTTAGGTGAAAGCATGTGCATCGTTTGAATCGATTGACCCGTTTTTACCAAAATACGATATAATTCCTTTATCTTTTGCTCAAGTTGAATTTGTTTATCAAGAAGCTCATATTCGCGTATTTTGAAATCAGACTTCAACTTTTTATTTTCTTCTTGAAGAAAGGAAACAGTTGACTTTTCTTTTGAAAGTTGGTTATTTAAATTTGCAATTACCTCATTCAAAGTTGTTATCATTTTAGCAGATGTTAGGCTATCATTTCATCACCAAAATACATGAATCTTAGAGAGAGAAAGAGCTAGAGAGAGAAAGAGTAAAAAGAAAAGTGGAAGGCTTTCATAGAAGAGAAAAATGAGAACCAACACCCTCCTAACATGCTAGGAGGGTGGTATTTATACTACAAAGTGGCTTGGACCATTGTTGGGTCATTTGGACTTATATGGGCCGAATACATAGGCTTTAGCCCGACACATAGGCCCAATTAGCTTAGATTAATTCTTGTAAACTACGTTTTTCTATACAAGGCTCGGGAATATTTAATGACCATCACTTTACTAAAAACGAGGCTAACAATATCCCCCTAAGGGGTGGTCATTGCACTTGTGGCTTCACTTCTTGTGACGTCTTGAATCTTGGAGCCTTGTATTCTTGGGAATTCTTTTGTAGATCCTTCTGCATGCTTATGATCTTGGATCTTGATCTTTGTCTCGATATCTTGTGACTTTATCTTGATATCTTGGTCTTTTAGCCTTGAGATTAACTGTCTTCATCGCGCTCACCGGCGTAAACCACTTCTTACAATTTACTCTCCCTTTGATCACTTGAAGGCTGAAAATCTTCCTCAACCTAGACCTTGTGACTTGATCTATTTGAAATTATATACTTGACGTTCTTTGAGGAAGTTCTTTTTTATCAGTGCTTGCGGAAGTGTATCTTTGAAATTCAAAACTATCTTCAAGTTTTGTTTAATGTCATTGGATTTCTCTTTGAACTTTGAGAATGAGTATGTGGCCTTGACTGCGGCTCAGCTGGAATATGGTGGAAACGCCATTGACTTGACTTGCTTGTTTAAGTTAATAATAAACAACAGATATGGACGAATATGTCTTTGTTATTTCATCGAATACGGTTGCAATAACCACGGTTCCTCGTTAATCAGTATAAATACTGCCTATGACCAGGTAGAATTCAAAAGAATCTCCTTGATAAGGTTTTGCAGCTGCACTAGACGTTCTCGTTACTAGAACATCTCAAAGCAGATAACACGGTAAGAGTAAATCTATGAGTTACTGTCTTACTGATTTAGTCGTCAATGCGTGTTTAGTCTTCCCATGCCCAGATGCCCTTTTGATGCAGCCACAATGGACATGAGATCGAAAACTTATTTGAAAATCAGTCGACATGTTAATGAATAAAGATTTTTAAACATTCAAAAGTTTTATGTTTTCAAAAATCATTTGTCAATTCTCATTAATACACATAGGTTATATTTGCGTCTGTGTTGGACTCTAGTACAGCTTATGTTCTTGATGATGAAGAACAAGTGTATATGGAATTGTGTCCTAATGAGATTTTGATTGATCTCAATGGCTCTAGACTCTATAAGTGCAATTTTATTATTTGGAGATCGGAGGCTGGCGCGGACTGTCACATTTTCAATATCAACGATGTGACAATAATGACTTGAGCAGGTTAGTCAAACCGTTAGTGTTGACTTATGAATCTGTTGTAATGTATGGTTTATGTGTTTATATGCATTATGTAGATTGTGTGAGAGTTGGTAATCAATCCATTAAGCGTGATCGTCTCATTGGGATTGGATTGGTGATGGATTTGGTTAAGTTCCTTTCGTTCACTTTTGGTGGCAAGGAAATGACTTTTGTGGTTTTGGCGTTTTGCGTTAATTGTGTAAGTATTATTACGTCTACATATTTATGTGTTAGTAAAATTAGGTATGAATAGGCTTTAGTGGTTAGAATAAGAAAGAAATAAAATTTCTATTTTTGGAAAGTTAGGTTTAATAAAAATAAAAAGTTATTTATTTTAAAAGCCTAGAAAATTGCGTTTACGCAAAAAGGTTTACTCAAATAAACTTAGGTTTTTATAAAAACTTAAGGTAATACAAATAATTAAGTAATTAATAATTAAATAAAAATAAATAAATAAAAAGTAAAGGATAAGGGTTTGGTCGGTTTTGGGTTTAAGGAGGAAAAAGGAAAAAAATCCTACTCTAATTAAAATTGGTAAAAGATATATATCCTAAACCTTTTTGTAAACCTTATAAATACCAAAAACCCTTCTCCCCCTTGTTTTTTATTGTCCCAGGCGAATTTTATCATAGGAGGAAGAGGAAAAAAAAATTTTCTTCAAGTTTTGTGATTTTTGTGTTCAAGATTCGAAGATTTAAGGTATAAATTATAATCCTTTGCGATAATTATTCATAAATAAAAAAAACATGTAATAAATATTATGATCGATAATTAGGGTTTCATAACATCTGTAATTAATAATATAATAAATATGTTATAATGATTAGGGTTTAATTAGAAGCTTATGGGTGTAATTGGTTAGGTTTAATTCGCGTTAGAACTTGATTTAGGTTTGAGCAGAATTTAGGGATGTGTTGTTTCGTGAATATCTAGAGGTTAGAAGCATGAATTGATGTGATTTTGGTTCCTATGATGTAGCACAGAGAGTCTAGTTTCCAGAACATCCGACCTCGAAAGTTTTTAAGGTCGGGAAGTCATTCAAATTTTGGTTACACCAAAAGTGGTCAAAATAATAAATACGGGTCAGATTTAGGTCAAATTACGAGGTGTAATACCCCCACTTAAAATTTGAATTAGGATTAGCCAACCTCCATGAGTTTAGTTCTATGTTTCTATTAAAAATCCCCCAAAGGAGAGCTTCTAATTTGGAGTCTAAGTATGGTTTTTAGGTCTAAACATTTTAGTGTTCGTTGAGATCCGAAACTGAGTAGTTAAAAGTTTGATTTTATTTGAGGAACTTAAGAGGGGAAATAAATTAGTGAAAAAATCATGAAGATATTAAACTCATAATATTGAATGCGTGATTTTTGGTAAAATTTATAAAGGTCAGTAGGTGTAGTTTAGAAAATGGTAAAGTGACACTAAAATTCTGCATTTTCGGGTAAATTGTCGAACATTGAAAAAGTGTGTAAACAAATTGGTAAATGTTGGGCATGTTGTCGAGGTGACCCATGAGGGTAAATAAACAATTTATACATCCATCATATGATTTTTACATGGGCATAATTATTTTGGCTTAGTCGCGTCTAACATGCGTTTGTTTGTTTGTATAGTTTTGTGCAAGGAGTTTGGAAATTGCTTAAGCATCAGGTGAGTTTCATAGCCCCTTTTTCTTATGTTTTCTTGGGGTGAAAATGATGCTATGAGTTTAAATGTTTTAGTTACTGTGATAATGTGTTTTAAATGAGGCATGGGCTATACGAGACTATTGTATGTTATGTGCTACTTGCTAATATGATATGGATTGTTGTGCTTGAGCGTGACCGTCTCAAGGCATGAATGGATTGTTAGTAGTGAGCGTGATCGTCTCATTGCTGTGGATTGTTGATAGTGAGCGTGATCGTCTCGTTTATGTGGATTGGGATACGTTTAGTTTCTATGTTTGTGATCATTGAGCGTGAACGTCTCAATGTGGATTGATGTGATTGCATGTTAGCTTGTATGATAGTTCGTTGTATGTCCTGCTATGCTATGTTTTATTTATCACAGTGATTTCAAAGCGAGTTATTGGCGTGTCTTAAACCTATGACTCTCACCAACATTATGTTGACGTTTAAGCATCATTTTCAGGTGAGCATCATGGGGATAAGATAGAGAGAAGTGGCTAGAAAGAGACCATAGGATGTCATGGAGTTTATTGCTTTTATGTCTTGAATATTGCATTGTTTGAATTATGGATACTTGTTGCATGTCTTTCTATTGGCGAGAACTTTCGTTTCATTAATAAAGACGCCTTTTGGATTTGGATTAGTTTTATGGGTATTGTTATGACACTTTGTGTCTATACTTTGCTTATTTATTACATGTAGAATTCTCTTTATAGACGCCATTGTGTTGTGATGATATCCTTTCTCGTTACGCCTCGCGTTTCCGCCTTGGCAGGGTGTGACACAGATTGGTATCAGAGCCTTTGGTTATAGAGAAGTAAGATTTTTGGGGGTTGAGCCTAGACTATAACCTAGGGACCTTCCAAGTAGATGCATTTAGGGCTTAAGTGTTTAATGTTATAACTGCTATGCCTCCCCTCTATTTTTGCATAGCTTATATATCTTGTATTTTGCTAAGTTGCCATTTTAGTTATTTTTCCTACCATTATCTGATATGATATGTATTACTTTCTTAGTATTTTAGCTATGTTTTTCCCCCACCCGTAAGAAGTCTCGTTAGGGAACCATTTTCCCAACTGGACTTAAGCGTTATAAGGATCCATAAGAGGAGCCTCTTATGGAACCAAAGGAGATAGGATAGTTTGATTCATTTGTCAGAAATTTTGGCGCGTAATAGGGCTGGACCTGCGGAGTCGGGTGATTCTTATGAGGCAAAGTTAAATTCCAAGCGCGCCCATCATAATTTTTTATCCCGTCCATTTACCTCATCCACTTGTTATTATTAATTTTTGGATATTTCGTATTTTGGAAGTCGTTGCGAGACTTTCGTTCCTTTATGTCATTTCGATTTCAATTTGATATAAGTAAGTAGTTATTTGATGGAGCATCTTTTATGTGTTAAGTTTGAGTGGTTTAAGATGTGCAATGTGGTATATGTGCTTATATGTGAATTATGATTGATATGGGTAATCTTGGAAGTAAGTACACGTGTGAAAGGAGGCACTTATAATTTTTAGGTTTAATTTTGGAAATTTAGGGTTTTTAATTACCATTTAGGGTTCCCGTTTTGCGTTTTTAGTTAAAGTTTGATTTCCCGTTATTTGTTTTCGTGCTTAATTGTTATCATTTGCTTATTTTAATTGTTTTTAATTCGTAGAAATAGATAATCAAATCAATCTTTGTTTCCAATTCAAATCATTGTCCGAACAACAAACGTGGTCTCAATTTCACAAATCGTTGGGGAATAACGACCCGGGAATCATACTTCCCGGTTAATATACGTATTATAATATATATATATTTGTGAAGATTTTCCTTTCTACCTTTGTCCTCAAGGGTAGTTTGGTAATTTTCTTTCATATTATATTTTATTATTTCGTGTGATTAAGATTCCTTCGTTTGCGTTTGTTGATCGTGATTTGAAGACCCTTTCATTTTCGAAAGTTTTGTTTTTGTTAAAAAATCAAAAATACAAAAAAATTATAAAATATAAAAAGTAAAAAATATTTTTCTTTTCTTTTATTAGTATAATTATCTTGTATAAAAAAATCAAAAGTATTAAAATTGTCTAAATAAAAAAAAAATAAAATAAACAAAGTTGGTAAAAGAAAACCAACAAATAATACCTTCCATTGAGGTATTATCCATCAATAAGTTCCCAACTCGAATCAAAGATTTAAAAACTTACCATTTGTGTCACTTACGAAATACGGCTCACCTTAAAAAGTAAAATTTTTAAGAGCTACCGTGAAGTAAGTTTGATTATTTGGTTCAAGTTGTCTATCTCATTATCCGTTAAAATAGATTGTTAAAAAAAATTAGTTTAAATTTTCTTTTTCTATTTTGTGCATGCGCACTCGTTCTCAAACCCGCAACCTTAACCGTCAACAACAAGCCCCACCGGCTGTTGTAGAACCATTTAATTTAGAAGAACCTTTTGATAATCCTCCCCTAGTTCCGTTGGCCGATTACCGGATTATGGCGGAATTGCTCCAAGCACCTACCGAGGGGTACGAGGATGCAATCATAATTCCTGAAATCAATGCTAATTTTGAGTTAAAGCATGGTTTGATCAATCTTGTTCCTTTAAGGGTTATTTTTGAATTAAGGGTTAACTATGAGGGACTGTTTTGGGTATTTTTTTAAATTGATTTTTATAAAAACATTATTTAATTTGGTCTTTCGAGTAAAGTCGATAATTGGTATAAGAATTTTCGTCTTTCGTATTGATATTTTTTTATGTGTTCATTTGTCGTGGTACGCCTGTTGATTTTCTTTCGTTGCGTTTTCACTCGGTGCATATACGTATCCTTTCTTTCAAAGGATTCTTATGTCATTTGATCCACGTCTATTTGCATATGTGGAATCTCCTATATGCATTCTAGCCTTTGACTCGATATTCGTTTGTTATCCTATTCGATTGTTCGTAACCCTTGGAGTTCGTTGATACCGTTGAGTCGTGGAAGCTTTGATGTGATTGTGGGAATGGACTGGTTGTCCAAGAGGAAGTTTGTGATAGTATGTCATGAGAAGGTGGTTAGGATACCGTTGGAAGGTGATGAGATACTTCGGGTTCATGGTGAACGTACTCAAGGAGTCGTGAAAACCTTAATGAACACAAAGGTAGGTGAATCAAAATTGAGTGATATTTCTGTCGTACGAGATTTTATTGATGTGTTTCCGGACGACTTGTCAATGACCACGCAACGACAAGTTGAGTTCCGCATATATTTGGTTCATGGAGCGACGCCAGTCGCGAAGTCTCCATATCGTCTAGCACCCTCGGAAATGCAAGAATTGTCTGAACAACTTCAAGAGTTGCAAGATGAAGGTTTCATACGACCTAGTCATTTTCCCTAGGGAGCACCAGTGTCGTTTGTTAAGAAGAGGAGCATGGAGTTCATTTAAAGTTAGTGTTGGAATTACTGAGGAATAAGAAGTTGTATGCTAAGTTTACTAAGAGTGAGGTAGTAAAGAATTGGGAAGTACCTACGACACCATCTGAGATATGATTATTCTTAGGATTGGCAGGTTACCTACCTACGTTTCATCGCAAACTTTTCTAAGATTGTTAAACCCCTTACTTTCCTAACTTAGAGGAATCAGAAGTACGAGTGGGACGCAGAACGAGAAGAGGCTTTCTAAACTTTGAAGAATGATTTGTGTGACGCTTTGATTAATCAAATGTAGTGGTTGATGAGTTGAGTAGAAAGGGAGAGTGAAACTAAGACGAGTAAGGGCAATGTCCATGACTATCCAGTCAGATGTTAAGGACAAGATATTGGGTACTCCATGTGAGACGTCCAAGGTAGAGAACGCGCCAGTAAAAATGCTGCGTGACCTGGACCAACAAATGGAAAAGAGAGCAGATGATGGTTGTACTTTATAGATTAAATTGTATAGTAAGTATGAGTATGAAATTCGCTACCATCCAGGTAGGGCAAATGTGGTGATTGATGCGTTAAGAAGGAAGGAACGAGTGAAACCTAGACGTGTTTGAGCGATGGCTATGACCATTCAGTATGGAGTAAGAGGAATGATATTGGCAGCCCAAAGTGAGGCGTTCAAGCAAGAGAACGTACTCGCGGAAAGGCTTCATGGGTTAGATTAACATATGGAAAAGAAGGAGGACGAGAGTTTGTACTTAATGGATCGTATATGAGTGCTATTAGTAGGGAATGATGAGAACGGTAGTAATGGATAAGGCTCATGCATCAAGGTACTTGGTACATCCAGGAGCGGATAAGACGTACTATAACCTTAGAGACATGTGTTGGTAGCCACGTGTAGAAAAGGATATAGTTACCTATGTTAACAATTGTTGGATTTGTTTAGGAGGTGAATGATGCAATGTCAAAGACTTTTGGTTTGCTGCAATAGCCTGAGATACTTGAGTGAAAAGGGATAGAATCATCATGGATTTTATCACTAAATTTCCAAGGTCAAAGCAGTGAGTACGATGTGATTTGGGTGATGGTCGATAGACTGACCAAGTTGGCTCATCTTCTAGCTATACAAGAAGATTTTAAGATGTGAAGTTGGCAAGGATTTATATTGATGAGACAATAGCAAGGAATGGAATTCTGGTTACAATTAACTCAGATTGAGATGGATGATTTACCTTGTGGATTTGGCAGACGTTACAGAAAGTGTTTGAGACGCGGTTGGATTTGAGTACTGCTTAACATCCTCAAGCAGATGGATAAAGTGAACGTATAAGTCAGAC
Organism: Tanacetum coccineum; assembly: GCA_026074375.1. Taxonomy (NCBI): domain Eukaryota; kingdom Viridiplantae; phylum Streptophyta; class Magnoliopsida; order Asterales; family Asteraceae; genus Tanacetum; species Tanacetum coccineum. Next base: position 55,730 of record BQNB010006081.1, on the reverse strand, counting down.
TTTGGAAGATATAATGAGGGCATGTGTTATCGATTTGGTAGTAGTTATCATTTGAGCATTCGGTGTGCTCCGTTTGAAGCTTTGTATAGAAATCGCCTGTTCTATGGGTAGAGATTGGAGAGAGTAGTTTGACTGGACTTGAGTTAGTACAAGAAACGACTGATAAGGTAGTGTTGGTAAAGGAAAAGCCCTAAGCGGTGATAGATCATCAAAAGAGCTATGTTGGTAATAGGCGTAAGCCATTAGAGTTCAAGGTGGGAGATCATGTGTTGTTAAAGGTGTCGCCATAGAAGGGCGTAATGCGTTTTGGAAAGAAGGGTAAGTAGCACCAAGATATGTAGGACCGTTTAGGATCCTTGAAAGGATTAGACTTGTTGCTGATAGGTTGAGGTTGCCTGAGGAGTTGAGTTGTGTACATGACACATTCTATGTGTTGAATAAAAAAACAATGTTTGGCGGATGCTAGCGTGCATGTGCCATTGGATGAGATCAAGGTTGACAAAACTCTTCATTTTGTTGAGGAACCTGTTGAGAATAGTGACCGTGAAGTTAAGAGGGTAAAATGTAGCAGAATGGTGGTAGTTAAGGTCCATTTGGTCTCGAAGCGAGGTCTTTAGGACTTCAGGTAAACTGAGTATCCACACTTGTTCATTGAGTAAGGGATCATTGGGAGTTTAGTTAAAGTTGGGTACGTAAGGTTTCTTGTAGACCTTAGTATGCCCTTAGATGTATTTGTGTGATTTTGGTTAAAGTTATTTTATGAATAAACTCGAAGTCGAGCCAATTCTTTAAAAACGTTGGGCTTTGTAACAACTTATAACTTGGTTTCAAGACAGTTCTTGTTTGATGAGTTGCGAGACCGGGTTGTAAATGACGTTGTTACACAACTTAAGGTTTTTGATGAGTTTCCTTGATGACGGGAGAGGTTCAGGTAGTTGGATGTTTCTTTTCGTTTGGAGCGGTTATGCTGCCATGCGTACCCTTTTATGGGCAGGCAAAGTTGTTAGCTATAAGATATCATGTGAAAGTTAAGATATCATGTGAAAGTTAGTTGGAATTCAAAGTGTAACTTTGAGTTAACATGGGTATGGGAGGACTACTTGAAAGATAAGTATCCTCGATTAATTGTTTTTAATGATAAGTTGAACCTTTTCGTTAATCTCGGGACAAGAATTTCCTAAGGAGAGGATACTGTGGACAACCAAAATTTGAGCAGGTTAGTTCAAACCGTTATGTTGACTTATGTATCTGTTCAAAATGTGTTATTATGTGTTATTTGTGTTTATACGTGTTTATATGTGTTTATGTGGAATTATTGTAATCACTTTTCAAGTTAATGAAATCTAGTGTTCTTTTATTCAATCTATCATAAGCTCTTATTATTTTCAAATGTTTCAAGTCACTTTTCCAAAAGCTCCTAATAAGCTCTTTGAGTCTCTAAGCTCAAATTGAGCTATTAATAAGCTCTTAATATACGTAAATATAAAAATCAACTTAATACCTTGGCTTATTGGATTTTGAGCTTTTTGGAAGATGAGCTAACCATGGAAGAGCTCATAAGGACTTTTACTGGCTTATTTTCAATAAGTCAGAGCTTGTAGACAGCTCAATTGAGCCTTTTATTGCCTTTGTTTAGCTAAGGCCTTTATAAGTTTTCCTTAACCTTTCTGTCTTTAAATTCCTAGTCTAGATTTGCTTATTCTGCTTATTTTCTAGCTTATTTGTGCTTAATACTGTTTCATTGAGCTTATTGATAATGTTTGATCATGTGTTTTTAGCTTTTATAGTTTAGAATCTTAGTTTTTCATATTTTGTCTTAAAAATCATTAAAAATCCAAAAATAAGTAGCTTAACTCTTAGTTCTTTGTTTATGGCTTATTTGCTTATTCATATAGGTTCATTGGATTTGTCATAAGCTATTTGTTATCTGGTATTTAGGTTTTAAGCTCTTAATTTCATTTTCATAAGCTTAAATGGTATTGAGTATGGTTAAAGGACTGTTTGGCACAGCAGTACTAACTGAGAGTTAGTACTGCTTGTGTTATTTTGGTTTCTTAATTTGAATTTGAAGTTCATTTGCAGGATCATAAGTTAGGATTTTAGATAGTTGTTAGGGTTGATTAAAGTTTTCATAGGAAAGATTGATATAAGTTCAAAACTGCTAAAGTTTCTTTTGCATTTTAAGCTGGAATTGTTTCAATTATTTGTAATAACTTTATTTGCTTTTAGTTTTATGAATTATAAGTGTCAAAGCAAGTTTCTAGGCCTGCACTTGAGAAATCTTTGGTTCTAGTCTTTTAAGTGGTCAAATGCATCAGCAGCTTTAAACTGCAATTAGTCATTTTTAATCTAAATTTTCAGCTAGTTAAAATAACTTTTAGCTTTTCAAATTTCTTGCACAAGTATATTATAAGGTAGTTTAAGTATTTTTGAACTTATTTTAGCTTATTAAGCTTATTAGGTAATCTGTTTTTAGCTTTCAATTAAGCAATTTGTCTATTTGAAATCCAAAAACCAATTCAGTATGTTCTAGGTTTCAAGGCTAATTTCATTTAGCCTTTTCATTAAGCACTTAGTTTTCAAAATAATTTTCAAAAGTAGATTAGAGTAGCTATTTAGTTATAGTATAAGCTTTAATAAGCTATTTCCCCACAAGGATCCAAGAGCTTATCTAAAAATAAGCTCAAAGATCCCTGTAGGGACTGTTTGGGTCTCAGGTTTTGTCAAGTGCTTATTTTAGTTTTTATAGCTTATTTTCTTAAACTTTTGCTTAATTTGTTCTTAAATTAGCTTATTAGGATAGTTTAAAGTAGTTCTTAGCTTATACGTCATTCAAGCTTATTCTAGTTCTAGTTCTTTTTATTTTTAAACCAAAAGTGACTAATAGTTCCAGTAGCCTGTAAGCTTTTTTCCCTAGAACTTTTTAATTGCTTAATTAGATTTCAAAATGTGTTTTGCTTATTGTTTTAAGTAGATTTTTAGTTGTACTTTAAGAAGTTGTTAAGCTTTAAGCATTAAGTTTCCACTAGCTTTTAGGAATTCAAGCTCAAAGATAGCCATTAGGGCTGTTTGGTTAAATTTCCTCTTAAAAGCTTATTTAGATTTTAAGCTTATGGCTTATATCTCTGTCTTAATTCTATTAAATTTTAATAGCTTATTGTTTTCATTAATATATCTCTTACTTTTACTAGTTCTTAAATATTTGAACTATACAAGACTATTGTATGTTATGTGCTACTTGCTAATATGATATGGATTGTTGTGCTTGAGCGTGACTGTCTCAAGGCATGAATGGATTATTAGTAGTGAGCGTGATCGTCTCATTGCTGTAGATTGTTATGCTTGAGCGTGACTGTCTTAAGGCATTAATGGATTGTTGTGCTTGAGCCTGGCCGTCTTAAGGCATTGTTGTAGATTTTTAATAGTGAGTGTGATTGTCTCATTGTTTTGGATAGGGATATGTTTATGATGTTTGAGCGTGAGCGTCTCAATGTGGATTGATGTGATTGCATGTTAGCTTGTATGATAGTTCGTTGTATGTCCTGCTATGCTATGTTTTATTTATCACAGTGATTTTAAAGCGAGTTATTGGCGTGTCTTAAACCTATGACTCTCACCAACATTATGTTGACGTTTAAGCATCATTTTCAGGTGAGCATCATGGGAATAAGATAGAGAGAAGTGGCTAGAAAGAGACCGTCGGATGTCATGGAGTGTATTGCTTTATTGTCTTGAATTTTGCATTGTTTGGATTATGGATAATTGTTGCATGTCTTTCTATTAGCGAGAACTTTCATTTCATCAATAAAGACGCCTTTTGGATTTTAGTTTGTTTTATGGGTATTGTTATGACACTTTGTGTCTATGCTTTACTTATTTATCTCATATAGAATTCTCTGTATAGACGTCATTGTGTTGTGATGATATCCTTTCTCGTTACGCCTTGCGTTTCCGCCTTGTCGGGGTGTGACAAACGATCTCGAAATGAGAAAGCTGATAGAAACATGTTGATCTCTGTAAGAAATGAAACAAACTTCTTTTGAGAGAAGCCTGAGTAGCTGGGATGGGTTGTGCATTGCATCACTGGGTCCATGATGACTTGTCTTCAATACCATAATCATCTTTGTGATTACCGATAGATTATGCATTAACCTGGTTTGTGCCTAAGGTTGTATGAAGGGCTTCTTTCTTTACACCCTTTATCCTTAAATTTCTTTTTAATTCTTCAATGTTATTCCAACGCATCCTCATTATCACCATGTTGGGTTTGTTCTGGTGATAACTCATGCCTTGGATAACATTCTTCCTAATCTCACTTTACTCCTTTTTTCAATCATACCTAAGGACTTCTATTCTATCTACTGTAGTGTTCCTGGGTAGATCCTTCCGTTTTTGGCTGGATCATGGAACAAAATACGTTTTCTTAACCTCCTTATAACACTGTAAGAAACAACAGTTGGTCGGTCTTTGGTATTTCCATAGTAGCCATAAAACCATTGAAAAATCAATCAACGTGTTCGAGAAATCATTTATTACACATTGAGAGTTTTCTTATATCACCAAAAAGCCGCCCTACACATATGCATCATATTATGAAAGAGTTTTGCACATGCGAGGTAAAGAACGCACTTATAATCAAGAGATCTTATCCGTATTATATAAAAACCCGCAATTTTCATAAATGTAAATATCCATCTATTAAGTTAGATGATGTACAATCTATCAGTTATATATGAACTCACCTTTTTCAGGGAAATTGTTCGCTTTATTACATTACATTACTTTGCCACTATCTCAATATGCAACATTTCTTGCATAACTAAAGTTAACGAACTCAGGCAACCTATCTATGGCAATCCTATCTTCATATATGTCAAGCAATCATCATTATATATCAAGTCAATATCATAATATCATTCTTACAAAGTACATTACTCATATAAGGTACCATTCATAACGTTATATCAAAACGGGCTTTAAACCATTATTGTATGCCTTTAAACCCTAATTCCATGAAGGGTTAACATCTAAAGTGAATGCACAAGCTACTAAAGCATATGTACAAGAAATATAACATCTCATTTGAAATATAAAATCTCTTCAAGTCAAAGTACAAGTCTCTAAAAGCTCAATGTACAAGTCATTAAGCATGATCTCCAAAATAGCCGTTTTACCTCTGTTTTCATTCTAATTTCTTCACCATCACTTGTGTGCAAGCTACTACACTCAATATACAATGTGTAAACCCTAATTATTCTATTCATAAACTTTCATACATCTTTTTACACTCAAAACCCTAATTCAAAACCCTAAACCCTAAAACCGAGCTAGTTTCTAAACCATGACCCGTTTCTTGATTTTTATCCATTGTAAACCCAAACCAACACTCAAATAAGTTGTAATAACTTATTTTACAATCATGTCAATCCTATTACATCATTATTTCATCATTACTTCATTATCTTATTTCAATTGTACGTAAAATGAATCCGAGAAACCCTAAATGAGCCCTAAATGATCATTCAACCCGTTTTCTCGTTTCTAACCATTTCATTCTCAAGTAAGCAACCAAGAGTCATTGTAAACTCATAAAATGAGTTTACAAACCATTTTACGTTTGTTTGTCGACAGCCACCCAAAGGGGTGTGTTTTGGTTCTTATAACACCGGAGGGTGTGTTTGGTTTATTGTTTCACCAATTAGGGGTGCGTTTGGCTGTGACCACCACGCAGCGGGTGCGTTTGGTTTATGGCAGCCGCCACCAAGGGGTGTCGTCAAAGCTGTCAAACAGCCGGGGTGTTCGGGTTGGTGGTAACACCACCGAGTGCGTCGGGTCGGGTTGAGGGTTAACAGCCGTAGGGTGCGTTTGTTCGGGTTGGCTGCGGGGACAGCCGGGGTGCGTCGAGGGTGTGGGTTTGTTTGGTTATAAAGACATAGGGTTGGGTGTGTCAGGTTTTGGCTGCGGGAACAGCCGGGGACAACCGGGAGTGTGTCGGGTTTGGGTTATTAAACGCCGAGGGTGCGTTTGGTTTTGTAACACGGAAAAAGGGCAGGTTTGTTTGGTTTGTTTTTACAACCGCACAAGGGTGCGTTTGGTGTTCTATTTACAGCCCGTAGGGTGCGTTTTTTGGTGTGATAATCCCGGACACAAAAAGGGTGCGTTTTGTTTTGCACCATAAATATATTAATTGTTTCATTTATTTTATCGATTTAATTATAATGTGATGAAATCTATTAAAACTTGCGCGGTCTAGTATAATATGTCATAAATATTAAAACGGATTGATATAAATCTATAAGCGATAATTAGATGTATTTTAGACGAGAGTTGAACTAAAAACGGAAATATGGCAGCGTTTTGGAACGATTAATTCGATAGCAGCAACGGGAACATGGGAATTCGGGATTCGAGAATTTTAATAAGTTAGGACTTTGGTTTACAAGAGATAAACAATTATATTTTTACGGAAGTTTTTGATATAAAACGAGAACTTTTAAAAATCCAATAACGAAGAAATGGAGTCTATCGAATATATACTTTAGTAGAAAATAAGTTAATTTTAATATATATTAAATCTGGCAGATTATTAATTAAACGATTTGAGCACTTTCGAGTCCGTTTCAGCCTTCCGGCGAAACACGAAAGTTGTTCGTAATGACGTTTTACTTTGCCGCGAGGCTTATCAGTTTTAAAACTTGAGATATAGCGGGTCAAAACTAAAGGTCAACGTAAAAGTCAACGAATATTTTAATTAATATTAATACATTATGAGTACGATTTTGAATGATAAAATAAAGTCGGTTAATATATTATTTCAATTTAATAGTTTTAAGATCATTGTTTGGTTCTAAAAACGGGGAGTCTAAAAATAGTAAATTTTGTAAATATTCGAGATAAGTTTGGATTGGGCGGAAAATAGTATATATTACAAGTAATATACTAAGGGTTAAGGGTAAACGAACCTTATAGCGTGATGTCCACGTGAATGATATAAAATAGATCTATTCGGGATTGACAATCTCCGTTCGGGTGACTAGCTATCACTGGGAACGAACGTCATAACATGTCGGATTATAACGTTGGGACTATCGGGCCTCCCCAACATGGCACGAAATTTATATAGTGCGGGCACGGAATTTATATAGTGCGGGCAATGTCACGGAATTTATATAGTGACTCATATAGTCGAGCTTCAGTGTTATGCATTCTTTATAAATCTTTGGGATAAGATTTGGTACTTATGGTGACATAAAATGTGTCGTGCATTCTTTATAAATCTTTGGGATTTTTACATAGTACTGTGATGATACAGTGGATAAATACATTCATATTTAAACTAATTTATGAACTCACCAACTTTAATGTTGACACTTTTAAGCATGTTTTTCTCAGGTGAATTAGATGCTTGGACTATTTGATGTGCATTGGAGTCTTTACATTCAAGCTTTTCATTGTGATGCAAATTATGGGACAAATGTATTATTAAATTCAGATTTTTATTGAATCAACAAATGTTATTTTTCAAACGACACCTAGAGGTCGTTCTCTTGTATCTATTGCTGTGTATTACGAAGTAACACCCCATTTGGTATTCCGCTGCGTTGTATGTGATTTTTGGGGGTGTTACAGATTGGTATCAGAGCAATGGTTATAGAGAACTAGGTTGCATATTTTACCCTAGACTATAACCGTTTTCACAAATATTGCATCACAACAAACATTTTCAAAGTGCATACACGCTACTTGCTTATGTGCTTACATTACGTGCTGCATTAAGTGCTTACGTGACATACATATATATAATATATATATGCTTGCATTCCTTTCGCGTATATCGTACGCTTATTTATATAAGAGTTATTTATATAAATACCGGAGCGTTTCTTAAGACATTGTGAGTTGCACAATGGTCTCATTTCATTCCCAGACATTGTAAGTTAAACAATGGTCTCTAAAAATATTATTTTCTTCATAGCATTATACTATATTGTATTACACGGAGACCGTCATAATTTTGTTTACATGGAATTATGTATGAATCTAAGTATTACAAGTCTTGTATAGGCGGGACTTGTAATATGAGGATTGATATGATAATTGCTATGTTAACAAAGCCCGTCACAGTTCTGTTTACACGGGATTGTGTATGAATCTAAGTATTGCAAGTCTTGTATAGGCGGGACTTGTAATAGGAGGATTGATATGGTAATCACTATACTGATTTGTTTATAGAGATCTTTACCTTATTTACTCTAACCGAGTACTCATTAATTATCTTGAACTCTATGTTGATCTCGCCTGGCAGTTTTTACTCCCAGCTTCCAAAGACGAGTTTTAAATCACTCGTCCCATACTCAGTAGAACACATGCATCGTCATGTCAACCACCTGAACGGTTTATGAGAGTAGCGTTATTGCTCCTGGGAATTATATGTAGGATGGTTTTAAATTTATTTATTTGAAAGGATTGGGACGCCTCTTCAGTTAAATAAATAAATTATAAATCACCGAACCATAAGTTTATCATTTCTTACTTACATAAATTTGGACGCTTCTTTATGTAAATAAGAAATTATAAATGAGTGGGCTTAATGGTATTCGATATGAGACGAGTATGAACCTGAAATCGATAATCATCAGAATCCGTTAAAAGGGTCTAGAGACACAATCGTGTCTTACTACTCAGCAGAATCTTAAGGCCTCACTTGGAGCTACCTTATCACATTCTTAAGTTATTACTTTTGCGATTGCAAATCGTTGCGATTGTAAACTGTCTGTGGAGCTAACAGACTGAGTGCAATATCCCGTCACCATTTGTTATAAGTATTGACGTTATGGTCGCTACTGTTGGGTCCTGGAGCGGTCCCGACTGATACAACTTTATCCAATAAGTAATGCAACTCCCCTTAAACGAGATAAACACCTATCGACGAAACAGATAGTTGGACTATTCATTTCGGGCCACTAGTAGGAAGACTTAGGTCGCGGTACATCCTAGTACTGCCAAGAACTGGCAGTTGAGCGTGCTTGAGTGAGAGTAGCACTGGTTTGGGTGACCTGCGGGAAGTCCCAAGCAAGGAACACAAAAGATCTATAAGCGGCTGAGCCCATGGGGCAAAAGCACGTCAATATTCTGTGGCTTCGCTCGCTAAGGCGGGATGTTCGATTTTGTTGAGGAGCGGATACCAGTGGTGTTAATATCAATCATAAAACTTGTAGATATATTTTCTAAAATATCTACTTGATGGATTATTTGATCCTGGTCAACTTAGCTAACTTTTGGTATATTGTGAAGTTGTTCACGAAACATTCTATTCTCTGCTGCTGTAAGTTCTCATCGTTTGCTTAAGAAATGGTTTATCAGAGTTAAACTTTTCCCTTCGGTCACACTATCGGATACACAAATATTCATCTCGGGACGAGATTTTTTAAGGGGTAGGTATGTAAACATCCGAGAATTTCTCGAATTTTGAATGACGTTGTTAATACTATTGTTCTTTTTGGGTCTGGTGACTTATCAGATCGAATCATCTAAAATCACGTTTCATGACCGGATCTAAAAGCAATCTTGTTGTGGAATGACATTCCTGACAATTTCTTTTGTTTTGCCGAGACCTTGGAAATCGAGCCGAAAAGGGTAAAACAGAACCGCAAAACATTATTCGAACAGTATAAACGCGGACACACAAAAAGCAATTAAATTTGTTTTTAATTATCAGTATTTATTTAATAAAAATATTAAATAAATTAGTCATCATTTTTAATTAAAAGCGTTTGTTGATAACGCGAATATTCGTGTTGAAATCCATTTTATTTTGGACAAAGTGTAACCGGTTCACAAATTGAATAACAGATATTTTATTAAATGTTATAAAATATTTCTGAAATATTATCAAATAAATACTCATTTTTATCAGAAAAATGATTTGAAAAACAATGGCGCAAGTTTCGAGATTTGAATCGTTCGTTAAGTCGCTCAAACGAGTCCCGAACCGTTTTTATAAAAACTATACCAAAAATGTTACACTTTAGGTCCCTCAACTTATTTAACTTGTCACTTTAGTTTTATATATATATAAAATCTTATATATCTTTTTCATTTCATCTCTAATATACACACACCACCCCCTTTATAACTCTCTCTCTCACATTATCCGGCCACCGGCCAACCACCGCCGCCCACCACCTCCGGCCGCCGGAAAACTTTTCCGGCGAGCTTTTCGGCCAACACCAAAAATCCTCCCCATCTCCCGATCTATCCGATCCCCACCATCACTCTCCTTCACGCACCATTACCACCAACTGCCATCACCACCACCGAACCCACGCCACCCCATCATCATCATCATCATACAACCATCATCATACACCATCTACATCATCATCCTAATACCACTATCATCACCACCGAACCCACGCCACCACCACAGCCACCGTGGGGTGCGTGTGGTTATAAAAAGGGTGCGTTTGTTTGTGTGGCTAGCACCATAAGGGGTGCGCTTGGTTGTGTTTTTACAAGAAGGGTGCGTGTGGTTTTAGTATAAACACTAAGGGTGCGTTCGGGTTAAGGTTATAACCACCAAGGGGTGTCGGGTTTGTTTGGGTTGGGAGTATAAACCACAAGGGTGCACCGGGTTGTGGGTTCACAGCCGTAGGGTGCGTTTAGCTGTGACCACCACGCTACGGGGTGCGTTTTGGGTTGGTTTTTATAACAGCCAAGGTGGTTGGTTCGGGTTTGGTTCGGGCTTACACAGCCGGAGTCGCTCGTGGTTCCGTTTACCACCCCAAAAAGGGTGCGTTTGTTTTAGGACAGCCGGGGGGTTTGTTCGGGCTTTTAATACCAAAAAGGGTTGCGTTTGGATTCGCGGGGTGTTTGTTTGGCTGTCGAAAAGCCGGGACAGCCGAGGGGCTGTCGGGGTTGGGTTAAAAATAATACAAGGGCGCGTTTGGTTTGTATCATAACAGCCGGGGGCATTTGTTTGTGGGTCTAGGTCGGGATGGCTGCGGGGACAGCCGGGTTGACAGCCGCCGCCATGGGTTGGGTGGGTTATAACACAAAGGGCCGCGTTTGTTCTTGTGGTTATCACCGAAATATAGGTTGCGGTGGTTTAGACAAAACGCACAAGGGTGCTTTGGCTCAAAACAGCCCATCGGTGCTTTGCCTTAACAAGCCACGCACAATGGTGCGTTTGGTCAGTCCATCAGTCGGGTCGGGTGCGTGTGTTTGGCTGCGAAACAGCCGGGGCGTCGGGTTGTTTGGGTTGGTTTGGTTTGCAACCTGGAAAACGGGTGCCTTGATTGTGATGAACACACGAAATAAAGTGAGTTGGTTATCACGAAAAATATATAAATTGTTTCATTTAATCGATTTATATAAAATGTGATGAAAAATATTATAAATTGCGCGGTCTAAGTAAAATACGATATAAATATTAAAACGAGATTTATATAAAGTTATAAGAGGTATTAGACATAATTTAGACGAGAATTGGACTAAAAATGGACCTTGACACCTTTTATACCGAATAATAAATATCAAAAATCGAAACATAAGATTCGGGAATCGAGATGTTGATAATTATATTTTTATTTACAAAATATAAACAAATTATAAAATATAACGGATTGTTTTGATATAAAAACGGGACTATTTAAGTTCAAATAACGAAGAAACTGGAGTGTAATCGGAATATACACTTTAGTGGGAAAATATGTTATTTTTAATATATATTAAAAATGACACATTTATTAATTAAACGATTTGAACACTTTCGGGTCCGTTTCAGCCTTCCGGCGAAACACGAAAGTTGTTCGTAATCACATTTTACTTTGCCGCGAGGATTATCAGTTTTAAAACTTGAGATATAGCGGGTCAAAACTAAAGATCAACGGATATTTTAATTAATATTAATACATTATGAGTACGATTTTGAATGATAAAATAAAGTCGGTTAATATATTATTTCAATTAATAGTTTTAGGATCATTATTCGGTTCTAAAAACAGAAGGTCTAAAAATAGTAACTTTCTTTAAATATTAGAGATAAGTTATATTTGACGGAAAATAGTATATATACATAAAATATAACTAAGAGGATTAAGCTTAACGACGCCAATGATTTCTCATCACATGTATGTATGTATGTATACATATAAAAATATGTATGATTTCGTGGTAACGATGTACGCATCGTTGGTCGTATTTAGTACGTGTATATAATCGAACGACGAAATTATAGGTCGTGGTCGAGATCGTTGCGGTTCATTGTGATTTAAATTGGATTAATTGATCGTGTCTTTTAATCAATGTGATTTCATAGCCTCGCTTTCAATATTATGAATGCTTTATAACCCGCAGGGGATACATCTTGTCCTACAAATTTTATACTTACTCAGGTTATCTATAACTATGTATTGTTTTAAAGGATTTTGTAGTTTATGTTCGCAGAAACAAACAGTAAACACAAAGAAGTAAAGACACCTAGCTAACTTTTGATAAAGTAAAATGTAATTCAGAATGAGCCCTTCCACCATTTGGAATGGGTCATTCCACCATCATATTGCATAACATAATTTGTTATTTAATGATAACTTAAATAACTCACATCTTGAAGGTTGTCTTGAATAACAGCAATAGCACGTCTCACTTCAGATCTCACAGTTTCATATATTTCACTTGAGGTGGTGTCTTTTCTCGAGTTGTCCCCTTCCAGTGACTGCAACACAATGAACTAAAACCATCAAAAGAGCCACAGTTTAAAGGGTGTTAGGATTTGCGTTTCGAAACTGGTTATCTGATTACTGTGACTTAAATAGGAAATAGTAGTTTCAGATGTTTTTATATAGAACGTAATAGGTTTATGGGTCTGAAGTTTTGATTAGTTAACCTTCATTTGCTCATAGACAGCTTTAATTGTTTTTTCTTCGGCTTCTGATAAAGAACTAGTGGAGATCCCATCTTCCCAATTTGACACTTGTGAATCAAACTGCATTTCTTGTATGTTTGAAAGGGAATACGTCATCCCTGTTGGGAACTTTGATTTCCAAATTTCATCCCTAGTTGAATTGAAATGACTAAAATACCATTATGCTTTCCACAGAAAACCTAGATCATCTGCTTTTGAGATCATCGTATGCTTCCCTTCATGCTCTTCGGGATGAATTCGTAGAAAATCACTAATCTTCTAATACGTATATCTTATCTTATCTTAACTTTTGTATAATTCATGCATATAATTGTCTCAAAATTTTAAGAAATACGACTCTTGATGTTTATTGTACAACAATATGATGCAAAGTAAGTGGTACAAATTTGTATGTATATGATACTACGTACAAACACTTTTCATCACGATAAACACAAACTCAATATTGGTTAACATAATTAATTAAGTCAAAAGTTAATTAGGTAAACCGAAAATAATAGTAATGACTACGTTTTCGGTTAGAAAAGTTGTTAATGTATATTAAATTGTTGGTTATGTAATGTCTTAGTATAACTTGGGGTTGATTCATTCTTTGAAAATAATGAATTTAAACTTTGTTGTAACAATAAGAAAAATATATTGTTCCGAGATGATTGGTTCATCGTCTCTCTTGCTAATAAGTATCACCGATGATAATTTCTTTTTGTCTTTTTAAACCCGTCGCATTTCACGAGTACACGGAGAGTATAACATTTTGGATATTGATATAGAGTAATTACTAATCATCGGGTGTGCTTTCACACAAATTCTAGATATGATTTTCACAGACACAAAATATGGCAATATCAATTTGGCGTGAGACTATTTTTTTTTGGGAAAAGCGGCATTTTATAAAAAAGAAACAAAAGAAACAAAGACAAGAAACAAAGCTCCTTGAGAGAAGGAGCAACCAGAACAAAGCTCACAATGTGCTCTAAAAGAAAGGAAAAAAAACAACTTAGCCTAGAGATTGAACCTTCGAAAAACAGTCTTTGCTTATTTACGTACGAGTCCAATCGTTAGTAACATGACCCATGACAAAAAATGTTTGGATCTTTTCAATAATGTGAAGAAATCAAGAAAATTTATTAGTAAACATTTTTTCCAAACATCGTAACAATAATGAATGACAATGTAAAGTATGCATTTAATTTGAAACCTTTATATAAAATGAATAAAATACTTGTAACAAAGTAAATTAACACAAGTGCATTGTATATATAGAGACATTGAGTAATTTAGAATTTTACATCGATTGAAACCATATCGGTGGGGTAATATGGCTAAGTGATACTCTATTGAAGTAAGGGTCAATGGTTCAATCCGAAAGATGATAAATCCCCATGTCTCTACATTTTCCATTTCCTCGTAAGCCATGTTCGAAATAAGCATCATTTGTGAAGTATATGCTATTACCCTTAATCACCCCTGTAGTATCCTGGTCGATCGAAAATGACGCATCCCTCACAAACAAAGCTTTGGTGCATAAATCTTTCACTTTTGACCATGTTCTCTTTTCCAAATCATATGCAAAAACTAGAAAGATTTTTTTGTCTTAAATGTATCTTTCACACGCCTACCTTCTCTAATAAGGACTAGTAACCTCTTCCCTTCTCCATCGTCTATTCCAATGAGATATACTACCGGCGCAATCGTCCCTTCATAAAAATCCTTTGGCACCACTGAAATTTTAACCACTATTTGATCTTTCCTGTGAACATCCCATGCATATATAATATTTCTAATACCATAACAATAAACTTTTCCATTGTAGTAAGTAAAATCCAAGATACTTGGGCCCCAACCCCTTTTAACGCGTGTCCACTTGCTATCTCCAGGTTGGCAAAACCCTAGCTGACGAGCCCATCCCCGCGATACAACCACCAATGGCAATACCAATGTTGACTCATTATTATTAGTTAAGAGAATTAGCTTCCGTATGCCTCCGTACCATTCTGAATCTTCTCCTAAGAAGTACTCTGGATCAAAGGTGTTAACTTTTGGAAGATTGATGGTTTCACAAGATAAAGGATTGATGAGTTATGAAGAGAAATCTTCTCGCCCACAGTTTACTATGCACACCAATTGATGTCGTAAATACCTTATCATAGATTTGAGGCAGTCGTATCTTGCGGATGCTCTATCTTGCGGATGCTCTTATTTGAAAGGAGCAACAATTCACGAAACTCCTTATCTTTGCTTTTCTGAGCAAGCATCAGAGATGGGAACCGCGAGGCGGTCCCATTCGGGAACTTCGTGAACCTTTGCAGCTTGTATGGATGCAAATGCCAAGATTTAGAACACCGGCGCCCAAGGAGTAATAATTTCGTAGAATTCTATATGTTTTTGTGGCTATTATATAGCAAGTAACAATTTTGTTTGTCAGGCAACATCCACCGATCTAGTCATCTAAATTATTTGACTCAACTTATTTACGAATATTGTTTGTAGCACATGCCAAAACATTAAAATGGGTAAGAATAATTACTTCCTAGAATGATGATTTTATCAAAAGTGTGTGCTAATTACTCAGTACAAAACATTTTATTGAAATCATTGAACTGATCATAATTAATGAATTAATAGTTTTTCTTAGAAATGACCATGCAAGACGTACCTTACTTGGCACAAAAATCTTCTATCGAACTATTTTTCTAGCTGTAAACCAACATCACGAGTACACTAATTAAAAATGTCTGAATGAATGATCCATAGGATGGACACCACAATAAAAGAAATCAACACAAACGCCTATATCTGTATAAAAAGCCGCTTAAAACAATACACACCAAACAAAACGGATTAGTTTTGTTTTCATATTCAAACTAATTATCATCGTCACTATTACTTGTCACATATATTTTTTCACTAAAACCCATAACATAATAAATCATATTTATTTTCCTTAAAATAACCACAATATTTTCAATTTGATACATACTAATTAAATTAACACTAAGCACTTGCTTCTATAGTTAACTAGCTTGCTTAAGTGTAAGTTCTACTATGAGCTGTTTAACAAAAAAACTATTTTCATTTTGATACAGAAACAAACCCTTTCTTCTTGCAAACACCACTTTGGCCTCTTTATATACTGTAAATCAAGATCACATCTTTGTTGTCAGAAAAAAGTTTAGGTTATATAACGCTTTTTATAGGCTAAGAACATTGAGAATTTTTTTATAAGGTTTTTTATTAGGCAAAAAAAGTTGGAATTAGTAATGCATTAAGATCATATGTAATATTAATAAATACGAGCCACGAGCGGGAAGATAGCACGTAAGATCATTCACATATCATATAAACTTAACATAATAATATTAAAGAAAAGCGTTACCTTTTAGCAAAGTCTTGAATTAAATAAACAAAGAAACAATATAAGATCAAAGTATGATCTCTCTTTGATTCGTTACATCTCGTTAGTTTGCGATTCATTTAGAATGCTAGTTCTTTTTAAAACAATAAGCAAAATAAAACTTACTTTATGTTGAATTAATCAAATCGGTTTTGCCCACTTGGATTGGGGGTAGCACAGATTGACTCAACCGAGTGAGACATGAGTAGGGAGAGATAAGAAGTTTTGTTTTTAGGGTTTTTCATCAGAAAGATATATCAAAAAATGAGCCTTATTTGTTTTTATTATAGTCATAAGGAATTGTTAAGGAAACAAATTCCCACTCCTCTGGGAGGTTTAACCGGGACCCAAAGACAGACAGCCCAATTACCAAGCCATAACTTGTTTTCTCATTATTTAACATTTAGTCCTTTATATTAACATTTAACGACCGCTAAATAAATTCCGTTAAGTAACTAATTAATTAACGACCGTTATCTTATTATTTACACAATCAATATAAATTAATTAATTATATTTATTGAATCCAGACGCTATCGTGTGCGTCTCCAAAGGCTCGAGTCGCATTCCGGACATATATTATTTATGTGTACATTCTTTCAAAAAATAAAAAACTTGTAACAAACACAACTACATTGTATATAATATAAGGAAAAAGGATTTCTCTTGTTCATTGAACATTGAGAGGATCTTATCCATAATATAAGTTGATCTATCTGTAGCTAATATCAAAGTTTGTACTATGACCTCCGCTTAACTATACGTCCTCCAAATTAACTTGTTTCTGTCTCGTATCTAGACCGGTGATTCCGTTTGGCCAAGTGAGCTCATTATTACTAACTTTCTTTTTTTTTCTTTTTTTTATATAATGACAATTTTTAGCCAGTAATTAATTTATAAATTATTTATGATTTTTAATATCAACTTTAAGTTAAGGTAATATGACAAACTCAAACTATATTCTCTATTTATTTTTGAAAGTTGACGATTAATTTGGGACAATTAACCACAATATGAATAATAATTTTATGATGAGGGAGTGTTTATTAGATGTCTGTGTTAAGTTTTATGCCGCTGTGCAATTGCTCTCGTACTTATTAAGCTCGATAAAATCTATGAGGCTTTCTTATACTACAGTTAGACATGATGACATAAGTAGGAGAGTATCCTTGCCACAGGACTAAACTAATCTAATCTGTTGATTAAAAAGTATATATGACATATATATATAATAAGATTAACAAGAATATAATAGATGGAGTTTCTTTTATGTAGAAATCATACATTAATCTTGTTGTAAATTGATTATAAGTCGGCAATGAGTTTATGTTACACGTGAATATTAACCAACTCCTAAACGACTAAACTATTCTAAACGATCAACTAATTAAATAAAAAAGTGGCATACTAAAAACATATATGAAAATCGTTAATAGATTTTGAAGATGGTACCTTAATCCTGTCGTAAGTTGATTTTTGAAGATCGTTGGTTTTTGTGTTATTTTGATTCTTATATTTATAGGAAAAGATGTCAAATTGTTCCTTTCTATGTAATACCATTATGTCCTCTAGTAGCTCTTAAAATCATATGTGGGCATCTGATCTTAATTCCCACTATAAATTTACATTTTAATAAACCCAGTCCTTAGCTATCCTAAGACCTTCGAGGAATTAACAACCTTTATTACATGAGGAACATTACAATCCGATATATACAATCGTCATATAACGTTGAGCCCAAGGGCAAAAAGGGAATCGCAACTCCACCACCGGATATGCAAGCTTCCTAAGCTCCGTCTATTCTAAAACGAACACTTTTCTAACGAAAGCTTTCATTGGACATCTAGGTTGACACTAAGCATATGCATTGTAATTAGTTCGCTTTGATCTTCTTGAGGGCAATATCGTCTAGGCCCTTGTCTTTCTCAAAAGTCTTAATGTAATTTTTTATGTCATGTTGCAGCTCTATGCCCTCCGTTGGTTTGTGACCAAACGCGAAAAGTGAGTTTCCTTTCGATTCTGGTACTATTGGTGATTTGCAACTGGACTTGTCATCATCGAGTTCATTACACTATAGCAACCACTGTGAACTAGATCACCAGCGTTGTCACATTGAATCATCTGTAAAAGTGAATATTTCTTGATAAGCTTTAGAATTTTTGTTTCTGGTGTTTGTGTGTTGATATGATACTTCTTAATTTGAAACATTTATAACGTGCCCTTCAAGTGTCTGTCATATTATGATTATTATGGAATTAATAATTAGATAAGATGAGAATAAATGACATCTTATGAAAGAAGCAGCTTTGCTTCTTCTTCATAGAGAGTGGTGTCATAGCAGCTCTTTTCCTTTTGATGATTATTTTTTACTAGTTAGATGGGGCTATGCACCAGAACAGCCTTTAACTGTATTAGAGTATAACTAATATGTTACTTATAAACAAACTTTGTTTATCCAAAGACGTAAACCCACCAACTTTTATTTTTCCCAGATAAATTTTACTCATACTAGGAGCCAAGCATTTCCATTAGTCATATTGGGGCAAAGCTACTTCCCTTAGTATGAACTCTGACAGCAGGGGCGATTATGTGGAATTTTAATTGTATCTGTAGATTATGGGTTCGACAAAAATAAATTGTTGGTCCTAGTAATGTTCAGACCATTAATAGCTAGAGATTATCTATTTGGCTGAAGTTTATGTAATGATAGATATTTACAAATAGGTACTTTCATGTCATGATAAAGGTTAAGGACCTTAGAGGATGGAATATTACCTGTTGGTCAATGCAAGGTCTGGACACAAGGCTGGTCTGTAGCACCCCCTCTTATCGGAGTAGTATTGACGTGATTCACAGATGGATTTTTCTTTAGCTGCTGAGGAATCAGAACTTATCAATTGATGTGATGGAAACACACTCAGCAAAGTATGACATTGGCTTCATCAGTCTAACATTTTTGACATCTTTTTTCTTTCGCTGCTACCTCTGTTATTATATTAACAGTTAATGTTCAAACAAGATAAGTAATGCGAGGAAGACAAGCCAGATGGCTTGCCAAACTTTCAAAAATGAACCAAAACCACGATTATAAATTAAGCTTGAAAATGTGTTTTGTGTCCTTTATGCTTATAAATTACATTATTTCAATGATAATATAAAATCAGAAGTATATGATTTAGGAGGTTTATGTAAATAAGCTTTTCAAGAATTTAACCGTTGGCCGTTTCGATTTTAGCAATTATATTGATTAATTTTACAGTCTGACACACTAGAAAGTATAGCCCGAATCAACCTATTTAATGTGAACAGGCTAGAATTGGCACATGTACTTTTCGGTAAAGTAAAACTGTATCAACTTGACAAACAATATGAAAAAGTAAGGAAAACACATAGCTTGCATACTTTTCTTCTCGAGTTATGAGAGCTAGATGTCCTTGGGTTCAGGAAGATTTTTCCTTGAGAATTCTGCTTCACACTCCTGCTTACGATGTTCCTCAATGGCCAAATCTGATCGAAGTTTCCTAGCACGTTCTTGAGACTGCACATTTCAAGAAAATATAATTAGATTACATCAAGATCAATTTTGAATAGAAAAAAAAAATTTGTGAGCTTGAATACTTAATTGACATTTCTACATGACGCAGAACCTTAGCAATTTTGTCCACTGCAGACTTTCATCGTTGGCCATCTTCTCTGGTTTTCAATTACCCTTTACTCATAAATAAGTAAAGAGTAACTCGCCACACCAATGTATACTTTCGAACAAAATTGGGTAGATTATATCTATAAACATGATGACGACTCTTTGGACATGTCATGACGAGTAAGGTTGACCCACCAATACTTGATGTTCAATTTTCTTGATGTTTAAGTTTTCTTGAATTTCAAAGTTGTCTACTAAGATACCAATGACCAGTTTGACCTGTTCCAAATTCTAGAAAAGCTTTAAACATTACCTAGTTGCCATACTCAGTAATGATATAACCCCATACTATAGACTTTCTTACAGACTAATAGGTCAAATTGAAACTTTT
Organism: Tanacetum coccineum; assembly: GCA_026074375.1. NCBI lineage: Eukaryota > Viridiplantae > Streptophyta > Magnoliopsida > Asterales > Asteraceae > Tanacetum > Tanacetum coccineum. Next base: position 35,377 of record BQNB010006081.1, on the reverse strand, counting down.
GGTTCTCCTCAATACAATAAGTCACCAGAAACTTTGTTATATCATAGGTAACTGGGAGTTGATGTTATAGAGAGATGGACCTCTTCGAGTTCTTTGGCATATTCTCTTCTTTATGTTAACACTAACCAACAGCACCGGTTTAACCAACTTGGGATGCATCTGTTACCTTCTGTAATAACACAGGGCCAGCAACTGGTATTCCTTTGGATGGCCTTGAAGACATACACAAAAACAAGTACAGATTTTAGAGACATAGACAAACTTATACAAAGAGATAGAATCGATTTACAATAATAGACAACATAAATGTGAGATAGCAATTCAAGGGGGTTTTAGAATTTGTACTTTTGAAACTTATTGTTTGAGTGTAAGTCCCAACAATAATTTTTTAATTTTTTATATTCCTGCTTCTAGTTTAATGGTTATTTTGGGGGGAAAAGACACACCATTAGATGAGCTGCAACACAGCTGGAATATCGAAGGATACATGAAACTAGTTCAATTTTCACCTCCTTGTCAAAGTAACTTCTTCTTTAGGGATGTGTATCGTTTTACATTGTTTTCACTTCATCCATCGTTTCTGATCGATGACCACTCGGTTTTGAGTCAGTTTTGGCGTAGCTTGTGGAATGATGGTGAAACACTCAAACTCAATTTTAGTAGTGATTATCACCTCGAAATGCCTGGGGCAAACTAAAGTTGTTTTAAACAATCATCTTGGTTATATATTATTTCGTTAAGGTGTTTGGTGGGTGATCATGTGAAAGCTTGGGATCAGAAGTTATGCCAGGCTGAGTTTGCTCATAATCATGCTATCAATCGAAGCACCGGATTTAGTCCATTTCAGGTGGTTTATTCTGCTCAACCATGTGGACCTCTTGATTTAATGACTCTCCCTGTTTCTGGTTTTGTTCCTAAGAAAGTGCAGGATTTCGTTGAAGGGTTGCATGAAGTTCATAAAGCTGTTCGTGATAACTTGGTTCGCTGGATAACTCCAAGTACTAGCTGGATGCAGTTCATATAGTGGGAGACAAAGTAGATTTTGGAAGTGGGTGACTTTGTGTGGGCTATTTAACTAAGGACCACGTTTCCCAGTGGTGAATATAACCAAATAAACTATCAGGTAAGTAGATTGGCCGCTAGAAATTGTCAGAGAAAAATGTAACGCCATTGCTTACCGTTTGAAAGTTAAAACGCCATTATTCGTTGTTACTGATGTCTTTGTAATGTGAAGCACTTTGTTTTCCCTTATCACGGTGATTCATCTGATGATGATCTTGTTGTGAATTCAGGCGAATTTTGTCGTATGCCAGGGGAGAATAGTGCAAGGCCTAAGTATGACGTAACGGGCCACATTGTTATTTTGGAAGCCCGAAGGACCATGTGGATAAGAACGGATCTTTGATTAATCAAAGGTTCTTAACTTGAGGACTCAAATTAATCCGTTTCAGGCCCAAGAACAGCTGTTTCGAAGCCTTGGATCATTATGTCTTTAGGAGTTATCTTACATTTTCGTGTTTTTTGTATGTGAGAATTTTGTAACTTTGTTTTGCATAACTTTCGGCCCTTTGTCTTTTAGGGCCCTTTTTCAGTTCATTTTCCTATTTAAAATTGTATTATGCCTCTGAATTCTGTTCCTAAATATATGAAATGTTTATTTTTGCAGTTTTTGTCAAGAATTTTGCCTAATATCGGGTATTCTTTTCGAATCAACGATATTTAGAAGAATTGATTTCTGGGGGTATTCATAGAATCAAAGATCCAATTAGTTTTCGTTTATTACACTACATCAGAAACCTCTTGTGCTCTCATATGTGATCCCTGTTTTGATTCTGTTCTGCTTCACCTCTAGTGGACAATGGTTATAACCACTATAAGTTACTAAAAGTCAAAAACAATTGATACTTGCTCTTTGCAATGATTACCACTTATGGATATGTTGGTTTAAAATATCCACAATTTATTACAAGCTTATTCGATTTGTCCATTTTGACCAAGATTTTGTGCACTAAATATGTTTAATATCTTGTAAAATTGTTCCATTTCAGTCAAAAAAAGTAAAATAAATAAGCAGAAAGTAAAATAACCTGAGGAAATCGAGGCCTGGAAACGGAGCGGGACCACGGGCCTCAATGCCCCAAATCCATCTGTCCTTCCTGAATTCCTAACAACTGAGCGACCCCTTTGAGCAACATTTTATTATCAGCTTCTTCAGGTGAACCCCAGTAAAGAGGATTGTCTCTCATATTCAGAAATTCTTCTTCACATGTTGTTGTTGTTGTTCGAGATACTGCGCTGACACTTAATGATCTTCTTAATCTTTGTTTCTGTTTTGGGTTTTCAGGTTTATTATTGGGGTTTGATTTTAGGGGATGATGCTTTATCATTGCTGCTTCGTTTCGAATTGGATTTGTAAGCTTTGGATGTCGCCATGCATTTGCATCACTCCCTACCTAAAACTCATCCCCCCCTTTTTTACGTTTTTGGTTCTTCTTGTTTTATTTCCTACCTTCTTCATTCATATTCTTTATTGAACCGCACCGTTCATTTAACAAACACCATTTCTTTGTTTTTCTTTTATTTATCTTTCTTATTTTATTAAGGGTTAAGTCACGTATCTTTTTAAATTATAACATTTTGTTACATACGAGAATTTTCGAATTAGATTGCGATTTCAATCTTTGGACTTGTAGGGTACTGGCTTGACTTATAAATAACGATCATCTAAAATCACGTTTTCACGACTCGGTATCTAAAGCAATTGATGATGGAATGAGTTCCTGACAACTTTTTAGTTTTGCCGAGGACATTTGGAAACGAGCCGAAAAGGGCTTAAAACAGGACCGCAAACCTTATTCGAACAATATAAAAAGTGGAACACAACATTAAAAATTAAATTTGTTTTTAGTATCAATAGTTATTTAATAATAAATATTAAATTAATTATTTATTATTTATAATTAAAAGCGTTTTTGAAAAATCGACTATTCGAGTTGAAATCCATTTTTATTTCGGACGAAGCGAAACCGGTTCATAAAATGAATAACATATATTTTATAAATGATATGAAAAATATTTATGAAATACTATCAAATAAATACTCATTTTTATCAGAAAAATGATTATAAGAAAACTATGGCGCAAGTTTCGAGAAGTTGGTTATTCGTTAAGTCGGTCAAATGAGTCCCGAACCGCTTTTATCAAAAAGTATAATAAAAATGTTACAATTTTAACCCCTCAACTATTTCAACTTGTCACTTTAACTTATATATATTATAAACTTATAACTTATATTTCATTTCCATATTATTTTTATACCACCACACACATTTTACACTCATCCCTCACCTCTTCTTCTCGGCCGACTTTTCGCGCTGCCGGCCACCATCTCACCGCGCCGGACAACTTTCCATCTCAAAATTTAAACACACACAAATACTCAACACTCTCTCTATCCCAAAATTTCCGGCCACTGCCGGAAACCACCCAGCCACCGCCGGCCGCCGCCGGAAAAGTTTTCCGGCGAACTTTTCCGGCCAAACCCAAAAATAATCCCCGCAACCCGATCTACCCGATCCCCATAATCACTCGCCCTCACTCGCGGTCTCCTCTCCCCCTCCGGCTGTCTTAGCCCGCGTCCACTACCATCACCGTCGCCATCATCATCATAACCAACACCACCATCCTACCAGCCTACGTCACCACCACAGCCGCCACTAGAGGGTGCGTGTGGTAGTTATAGTTAGCACCACAGCGGGGTGCGTTGGGTTATAGTTTGCACCAACGAAGGGTGCGTTTGGTTGTGTGGTTTTCAGCCGGTATAGGGTGCGTTGGAGTTAATAACACCGAAGAGGGTGGGTTCAGTTTAAGGTTATTTCAGCAGGGGGGTGTTCGTTTGGATTGTGGGTTCACAACAACTCGAGGGTGCGTTGGTTTTGTATAGAAACAAGAAAAGGGTGTGGCTGGTTTTGACAGAAGCACAAGGGTGCGTTTGGGGTAAACAACAACATATAAGGGTGCGTTTGGGGTCCGGGTCAGCAGCAAGAGGCTGCGTTTGGTTTGTTTTATGGCACCAAGGGGGTGCTTGTTTGGCTGTAAAACAGTCGGGTGGGGTACGTTTGGATTTAGGACAGATTAGGATCGTTTGGTTTGTTTATAAAAAATATAGGGCGCGTTTGGTTGCTGGGTAACACCGATAGGGGTGTTTGGTTTGTTGAATAACACCCAAGGGGGTGTGTTTGTTGGTTCGGCTAGCCGGGGGGTGTTTGGATTGGTTTGGGTTTCGGGTCAGCCGTAAAAGGTGCGGTCGGGTTATGGGTTAACAACCGACGACGGGGTGTCGGGTTAGGCTGTGAGACAGCCGGGGCGTCGGGTTGTTTGGTCGGGTTTGGTTTGCAACGAAAATGGGTGCGTTTGATATTGTGACACCGAAAAGGGTGCGTTTAATTTAAAAGTATTCGATTGTTTCATTTATTATCGAGTTAATTATATGTGATGAAATCCAGTGAAACTTGTGGCGTCTATGTTATAATATTAAAGTGGGATTTATATTAATCTATAAGCAATATTAGATGGGTTTTTGAGCTAAAAACGGATTTTGGCGCGAGTTTGTAACGGGTCATTTTGACCAGAAAATAGAACGTGGGATTCGGAGTTCGAGATGTTGAAAAGTTAGACTTTGGTGTACAAAATATAACAAATTATATTTTGACGGACGTTTTGATATAAAACGGGACTTGTAACTCCCAATAACGAAGAAACTGGAGTGAAATCGGAATATACACTTTAATAGAAAATAAGTTATTTTTAATATATTAAATCTGACAGATCTATTAATTAAACGATTTGAGCACTTTCGAGTCCGTTTCAGCCTTCCGGCGAAACACGAAAGTTGTTCGTAATGACGTTTTACTTTGCCGCGAGGATTGTCAGTTTTAAAATTAAGACATAGCGGGTCAAAACTAAAGGTCGGTTGATCTATTATTTCAATTAATTATATTTAAGACCACTGTTCGGTTCTAAAAACGGAAGGTCTAAAAATAGTAACTTTCTTTAAATATTAGAGATAAGTTATATTGGACGGAAAATAGTATATATACATAAAATATACTAAGGGTTAAGGTTTAAAGACGCGCAAGTGGATTTCTCATCACATGTATATATGTATGTATACATATAAAAATATGTATGATTTCGTGGTAACGATGTACGCATCGTTGGTCGTATTTATTACGTGTTATAATCGAACGACATAATTATAGGTCGTGGTCGAGATCGTTGCAGATTCAGTTGTGATTTAATTGGATTAATTGATCGTGGTCTTTAATCAATGTGAGTTCATAGCCTCGCTTTTCAATCTTTTGAATGTTTTATAACCCGCGAGGGGGATACATGCTTGTCTACAAATTCTTATACTTACTCGGTTATCTTATAACAATGTGATTGTTTTAAGGGATTTTGTGAGTTTATAGCTCCCCTGTTTTTACTCGTTTTACATATATTTGGGGTGAGAACATGCTTGTTTGCAAATGCATTTACATGATTGATTACAAATTGGTTTACATACTTATTTGCATAGCTCGCTATGGGATACATTATTTGACTTCATTTTTGGTCACAAATGCATACTTTACCATTTGAAATAATTTCAGATTAGCTTAGCTAATGAAATGATAGCAATAATAACAATACTGCCCGGGATGTTCTGGTAGGGGACACGGTAAACGGGGAGTACATATTTTTACATTACTGCCCGGGTGTTCTTGGAGGGGACACCGGTAACGGGAGTATATACGCATTACATTACTGCCCGGGTGTTCTTGGAGGGAAACGTAACGGAGTACTACATATTACGCTTTATTTTGTATCCCTGCCCAAATTAGGGTACATACAAGTCTACGTCACAGCGTCATGAACTGTAAATCACTTGGAGGGTGAGCGCGAATGTTATGAAATAGATCTATTCGGATGTGGATCCCTGTTCGGGTGATTAGCGATCACTTGGTTAACGGAACATCTAGATCTATTCGGGATTGTCAACCCCCGTTCGGGTGATTTAATCTACCACCAGGTAAACGAACGTTTTAACATGTCGAATCATTGGTTGGGGACTACAGGGCCCCCGACAAATACATACTTGGAACATTTTGGTGGACAATACATTTTCATGCTTCTTTATTAAAATCTTTGGATTAGATTTGGTACTTTTGGTGACATAAAATGTGTTATGCATTCTTTATAAATCTTTGAGATTTTTACATAGTACTGTGATGATACAGTGGATTTCATTCTATTTAAACTAATCGTTGAATCTCACAATACTTTTAATGTTGACACTTGTAAGCACGTTTTTCTCAGGTGGATTAGATGCTTGGACTATTTTGGATGTGCATTGGAGTTTTACATTCAAAAGCTTTTCATTGTGATGCAAGTTTATGGACATTGTTTTTTTAAATTAGTTTTTTATTGAATCAACAAATGTTATTATTCAAACGACACCTAGAGGTCGTTCTCTTGTATCTATTGCTGTGTATTACGAAGTAACACCCCATTTGGTATTCCGCTGCGTTGTATGTGATTTTTGGGGGTGTTACAATAGGGGGTTTGGTAATGTATTTTGCTGCAGAGGGGAGTGTTTGGCAAGTTTAAATGGCCGGCCCAATTATTGATAAGAGGCCCGCCCTTTATAATATGGCCGGTCCTCTTAGTGATAAGGGGGCCGCCCATCTGACGACCAGAAAATTTGGTTTTTTGTTTTTAGCAAGTTTTTATTAATTCATAAATAACGTTTGGCATACGATGAAAAATACTAATATTATTATCTTAAAGAGTTGGTGCTATTTAATATATTAGTAAAATGATTTAGTTCTTGAGAAATAGCTCTGAAGACATAATAGAGGTTTTATTCGACACATGAACTCTTTGTCAATGTGATTTAATTATTTCGGATGAAATAATTAAGTTGTCGAGCTTTTAGAACGAGAGAAGATTTAGGGATGGTAGACGGAATCAACATTTTGTCAATTAAAAATATTTTGATTATTTCAGATGAGATAATTAAGTAGTCGAGATTTAAGGACGCGAAATGATTTAACGTATTGAAGATACTTTAATTAATCTTTTAATTTAATTATTTCGAATGAAATAATCAAATTATTAAGATTTAAGGTCGATAGATGATTTGACAGAGTTGCATGTGACAATTGATGAAATTTAGTGGACAATTTAATCAACCTTTTGTTAATTAAAAATACTTGAATTATTTCGGATGAAATAATTAAGTGTCACCCTTTAACGATGAGAATGAGAGAGGGATATTTGAGATGTTTTAAGAGATATAGAGAGAAGGTTGGCGATGATGTCTTTTGACGATACTCTTTTGATGACTATATTTCCTCTTTGAATGTTTTTGTGGAGATAGCGGTAACGAATTTTAATGAGTTTAGTACGAGAGAATTAACCGAGATTTATGCTCAATAAGATGGCTCCTTAGTCTTTGAACATTATAGGAATGTTGTTGAAGCAAAATGATGGGAGTTTGTTTCATCCATAGTGTTTGTTGTCATGCCTTTCTGGTGCTTACGTAATCGGCTTCTGTAGTGGTTATAGCAAGAGAAATTTGCTTCTTTGAAAACCGAGATGTTACACAACATCCCATAAACTAACAAACACCGCTAGTGCTTTTTCGGTCCACACAATCTCTCGCATAATCAAAGTTGACATATACTACGGTTTCTATGTCGGACTTCTTAGGATATTGCAATCCCAAGTGCGTAGTGCCTTTTATGTATCGGATGATACAATAAATCGCTTCAACTTGAGAGGTTCTTGGAAACCTCCTAAAAACATGCACAAAGGCAAAAACTAAACATGATATCGAGCTTACTTTCCGTTTAATAAATTACTTATCATATTTCTATATTTACTATTATCCTCCGACTCACCTTCTTCATTATTTCGTGAGTTTAATACTATGGACATAGAAATTTCCTTCTTTGTAAAACAATATGTTGTGGAATATAATCTAGCTATGGGTGCATAGAATTTGTCGTAATTAACTTCTCCTTTTTTATTATATTCCTAGGAAACTAATCTAATTCTTATTTCTAGTTACGATATCATTTAGTCAAGCATATTTCATTTTTAAGTACTTATTTTGCTATTACGTTTGATAAATATTACTTGACAAATATTATCACATATTTAACCACCACTTAACACACTAAGTTTTAAATACTCTACGTGCTTAAACAATTTTAATAAAGAGAGGTCGTACCTTTGCCTATGATATTTCCGCTTGAATTTCTTACGAGAATAGCATCGCCTCCATTATATGCTTTGTATGTAGATAATATCTTTTGGTTTCTCGTCATGAGTTTAGAGCATTAATAATCTTTAATACACTTGTCGGGTTCCAAAGTTTATTCCCAAACATATCTATTATAATGATTCAAACATTTAATCCTCAATATCTTATGGGTCCGAGATTGTTAGTGTTGTACATCCTTTGCATTTGGTTTAGATGTAGAAAAGGTGGGCAAATTTCCCATGGAGTATAATTTTGTTATTGGAGATTATTCCACATTTTGGGATACATATTAGGGTAATTTTGTCTATTTTGATTTCTCCTAGGTTGTGGTGTTTTAGGTCGACGACGAGAATTGTTAAGTCTTTTTAGAGATGAAGTTTTTGACCTTACATCGGGTTTGGTAAATTCAACTCTGGGTTTTAAAGATGGTTTATGAAACCTTTTTGCTTCATCATTATTTGCAACGGGTACGTTACTGTTGTTTGCAAGTAAATGTTTAAGTTTCGGAAATGAATTTGATTCGATGGATTTTTCTTTAATAGGTTTGGGTTCAGGTTATTATGGTTTTACAAAATTAATTTGTTTAGTCCCACTCGTTGACACTTCGGCCGAATTAAATCCTAGACCCGATTTGTCTCCAGATGGTTTTTGAAACTTAACATTTTCTTAAGAGAATGAGTGCTTTTATTAAATTGATTGAGCTAGATTATTTCCTCTTTAAGTTTCTCATTTTCATTCTTAAGATTTTGACATGTTTTACATTCTACATTAATTTCTTTGTTTTTCTCTAATCTAGACAATTTTTCTTTTACTTTGAGTAATTCATCTTCTAGCCGACTTTTAGTAGATTTTAGTGACTTATTTTAAAAAATTACTTTTAATCCCATTTTGCATAAGCGATGATATGCACTATCTAATTCTGAGTCATCTGTTGACGATAAATTATCACTATAAAATTTGGTTTCGGAAAGTACCTCATTAGACGCTTGTGCTACAAGACAAGTTTCGTCTTTAGTCTTTTCTTCCTCATCTTCGCCGCTATCGCTCCATATTCCTCTAACAAAATCCCTTTGGTTTTTGATTCTTGGTGACTTTGGGCATTCTCCGATGAGGTGATTTAGATCTCCGCATCTAAAGCATTTTCTTTCGCTTTTACCATTTTTGTCATCTTTAATTCATTGGAACGACTTTCTTTCATCGCGTGGTTGTCTTACAAACCTTCCTTGTCTTTTGAAAAACTTCTTGAAGTCTCTTACGGCCATAGCATACTCTTTGTCTTCACTATTGGAGTTAAAAATTTCTTCGTCACTAGATTCCTTTTTAGCCTTCAAAGCGAGAGATCTACTTTGTTCTCTTTTGACTTTGACCATTTTGGAATCTTTCTTTATTATCACTTCATATACTTTCAAGTTTCCGATAAGTTCGTCAATTGATAGTAATGTCAAATCCTTTAACTCTTCAATAGCCGTGACTTTTGCGCGCCATTTAGGATGAAGTGCCCTAAGAAATTTCCTAACATAGTTCTTGCTAGTAAAACATTCATCAAGTGCTTTTAAACTAGTAATGATAGTGTTAAATCTAGTAAAAGCATTATATATCGATTCCTCTTCTAGAATCGTAAATTGTTCATATTGTTAAACAAGAAGATCTATTTGTTATCCTTGACTGATATTTACCTTGGTTGAGTATTAATATTGTTATCCCAAATTTCTTTTGCGGTTTTACACATAAAAATTCTTTCGTATTCTTTACGCGGCAAAGCATTACAAATTACCATTTTAGCTTCATTATTTTTAGGAAGTTTCTTTTTAAGATCATCGCTTTGTTCGTCAAATGGTACAATTTCATCCTTTTTAGTTTCAGGATTATTTTGTACATGAGGAAAAGCACCATAGATAATAACGTGCCAAATATCTAGATCTTTTGATTTCACATAAGTTTCGAATCTATTTTTCCAATAACTAAATCCATCACTTTCAAACAGTGGTGGTCTTTGCATAGATTGCCCTTCTAAATATTTTTTCGATTCCATAGATCGATTCAAGTTTTAATATACAATTTATTTTAAAATCTTGTTTGACGTGGCTTCTGATACCAATTGTGGAAACTAGAAGGGGGAGGAGGGTTGAATAGTTTACCGCTTTTTAAATTAATGTGACGTTTATATATAAAAAGTTAGATTCGACTTTATGTGATCTCAATGTACACACAATATGAACAATCTAGTTAAGTAAATAAATGACAATAAGTAATAATGTAAATATGTAAAACAAGAGATAAGAGTTAGAAAGATCAAACCACAACACACAGATTTTTTAGTGGGGTCGGTACGAAGCTCCTCGTCACCTGCTCCATCTCGAGTACCCAACTCGAGAGTTCTCTTCACTATGTTAACAAACTCCTTTTAGGCGGAGAAAACCATACACAAGTAGCTTACACCAATTTCTGACACTAAGCCAAATGTCGAGTCCTAATCTTAGCTAGAACCAATCTACCACACACTTGTATTTTGAGGCCTAAAATACTAACCACACTAATAAGATACCACTTTACCTAAACACTAACACAATCAACCCGATCTAACTATTACACACAATCATAAGTGATATAAATGAATTACAAGATACAACACAATCATAACTATGTTACGTGAACACCAACTAAGCTATAATTATAACACCTCGTATTTTAGGTCATTGTATGACATTATGTAATTCATAATTTATTTTTAGGGTTTTACGCGTTTGCTCTTAAACCATAAACGTTAAGTTAAATCGCGTAAACTGAAAATGATCATTCAATGTAAACGGGCATTAAACGATTAAATGTTTGCATCAAGCAAGTGTTATATGATTATTATGAGGATAATTAATGACTTTGTTCATCTTATTTTTATCGGCTACGTAAAATGCTTACGTTTCATAATAAAATACGTTTAGGCATACCCGGAAGTTCTAAAACCTAACTACGCCTAAACGAATACCCACGATTATACCCAATACTCAAAATAATCAAAAATTACATCATATACATATATATATGCCGAATTTATAAGGATGAGACCAAGACTTTTCATCTTATACATAATATCTAGATATTTAATAAAGTTACTCTTACACCTTTATCAACTTGGCATGTTAAACTTAACCTAGGGTTAGAAAGTAACCATGGTTAAGTTAGCTAGATATTTTGACTATAAATACCCATGCATGCATGCACTCTTTCTTTCTTATATACTTAACCATAAATCACCAAAAACTCTCCCTTTATTCACTCTCTAGCTCACGGCACACTTAAGCCACCAACAATTCCATACATTTGGATTTTTGTAAGATTTTACACCCTTTACACAACATATAAGGTATTCTAAGGTGTTTGCAGCCATTGGTTCATCATTTGCAAAGGATTAAGAAGAAAAAAGTAAAAGATTAGGGTTTTGGAAACCTAATCTAGGGTTATAAGCTTGAAAGCTTGGTTTTGAATCTAAAAAACAGGGTTTAGAACGTATTTCTCATCTCTTACATCATTACTAAGGTTTTTCTTAATTCCTTTATACTTTTATTTCTTATGATTTTATGTGTTACATGTTAAATATAGCCATAATCACCACTAATGACTTTCTAATATGTAAAATGAGTTTATGATTTGTGATTATGATTATATGCACTGATTCTTATTCATATGGTCTATATATCATGGAAAAAGTAAAAATTAAAAGTATTGTTAACCTATGGATTAAGTATAAACTTGTTTTGGTTAATTAGGATTTTATAAGTTTTCTTAATCTTCAATATGAAAATAATGAAAGTAAAAGGGTTGAACTTGTTACTATGAATTTCCAAGGAATAGGGATGATATTGGACTTTATTATAAGTACCACAAGTGTCAAATGTGTTTTTAAGAGTTTTTATAGTAAACTACTAAGTTAATAATACATAAAAACAAGGTTTTTATAAAGTTAAACATATAAATACTTATGGGCTGTGGTAATTCGAATTTGGATAGTAGGTTTTGATATAATATAATAATAATACGTCTCGTGACGATTCCGAACTGTTAAGAACTCGGAATAAACCGACTCTATAACGGAAAAAAAGATACGTTAAAAAAAACGAGTTTACGTCTATAAATACTTTTATATTAACTATTTTTATAAAAGTTACTATGTCAATTACATCAACTTCATTTTTAAAAACATCTAAAAATATGATATAACTTTTAATTACGAGATCGTACTCGAAGTTCGCTAAAAACGGAACTATAACGGAATTAAACTACGACATTTCTCGATAAATTAAATTTATAAAAGTAAATTTTATAAACTATGAACAGTAAAAAGTACTATTCATTCTGTGGACCTACTTTATAAATATAATACCTCTTTTAATACAAAAACGTAATCGAAGAATCAATAAAAATCGGGATTAAAACGAATAAGTATTACGATTACAAGTTTTCGCAATTAAAGTCTTAAAACGATCTAACTAGCTGTTGTGACAGTAATTTTATTTCCATCGCAGAATCTTTAAAAACTCTGGAAAATGTTAATATTTTGATCGCTCGTCTTACTACGAAGACATGGACGTAAAGAACGCGAGCAACATGCTTTAATCGACCAAATTAGGCCTATTTTTACGGAAAAGTATATTTTTTATAACGTTTTACACTTTATAATATTATTTTACTAAAACGATTAGTCGGTGATCTTATGCTATATAGTATATTGAGGGTTATCAATGTGCTAATTACTAGGGAGTTTCTATTTGAGGCCTCTTCGGATGGCGTTCGATGAGTTGTTGATTTACGATTTAAAGTGTCCTAAACTCCTCGTACGTCATGTCATATCCTCTTTAATTATGATAGCGAAACGAGAATACATAAACACATAAAAAAGATGTAAAACTATATGGTTATATTCAATTGTTATAATTAAAGTACTCGGTACTTATAGACCTTATTTAAATAGGTTGCATCGCAGTTTGAGTGACGTTTATCTGTGTTATATTGAGCTATCTTGTATCAGGTGAGTTCATTAGCCACTTTACAGTTTACTGGATTTAGATATTATTTGGAGGTGGAAACATGCTTCTTTTATAAATTGGACGCAAGTGTTGAAAGTAATATATTGATTATGTGTTTGCCTAAGTTGCGATAACCCTCCTGAGCCCATTATTCATGAACTGTTAATTGCATAGATGTAGTTGTGAATTACATTATGTGAGCCGCGATCTTGATTAAATAGAATCTATGGGGATTAACACTCCCGTTGGGGTGATTAGCTATCACTAGGAACGAACGTAGACCATGTTCGGACTTGGCTGTTGCGGGTTACACATCTGTACGGGCAATTAATGCTTAACATTTAGCAAAAATAAGGTGCGCTTCGGTTGTCATGGTGAGTTAGTACAACGTATTCTGGTTTTGTGATTGTTGGCATCTGTTGTAACATCATGGGAAAATCTTGCGGTCCTACATAATTTAAATACATAAACCTATGAATTCACCAACAATTTTTGTTGACGTTTTAAGCATTGTTTTCAGGAGGTCATTGGACGAGATGCCAAGGATGCATTGGGTTATGTTTTGATTGCATGTTAAAGACTTATGTGCATCATGTTTTGGGAAATCCATGTTATCTTTTGTAATAATAAACAAAGAACAAGTAAAGAAAAAAAAAAAAACTATAAGCTTTTGTAATATGTCTTTTATTTAAATCCAATGTATCAATCTAAATGACTTTTGTGTCGTTCTTTATATTTTTTCTTGGTCTGTATTCATGTGAAGTAACTTGCCCGGATTCCTTATTCCGCTGCGACCCATTTTGGGGGTGTTACAGATTGGGTATAAGAGCCAAGGTTATAGAGAAACAGCGTCAAATTGTTTTTGTGGACTATAACCGTTTTCAAAACATCTGAATACATACATAAATGGGTTTTTTACGGGTATATTTATAATTAGTAAAAAAAAAAGGGTATTCATATACAAATTATTGCATTAGTCGGTTGGCTATATACATGCATCATGGATATAGTGTTAATAATATATTAAGTTATATAAATATAGTTCTTATATTAATATACTTATAATAAGTCACTTTTTTTTTCAGATACTATCATGTCAGATTCTGAGCACTCTACGGTTACATACACATCAGTACCTGAGGACGATTCAGACATCGGTTCACCAGGAGTCGAGGGACCTATTTTTCAGGATCCACCATCTCCGGATTACGTGCCTGGCCCTGAGGGACCCCCATCACCAGACTACGTGCCTGGCCCGGAGGAGCCAGAGCAGGCACCACCTTCACCTATTTACATACCATTTGTTCCAGAGCCTGTTTACCCGGAGTTCTTACCAGTAGACGATGAGGTATTCCCGGCTGAGGAGCAGCCAATGCCTGCTGCTGACTCACCTACTCATCAGTCACCAGGGTATATACCAGAGTCCGACCCTGAGGAGGAACCAGAGGAGGATGACGAGGAGGATCCTGAGGAGGATCCAGCCGACTATCCTGCTGACAGAGGAGATGATGATGATGATGATGATACAGAGGAGGAGGAGCACTTAGCTCCTGCTGACCCTACAGCTGTTGCTTATTCAGCTGACCAGGACCCATACCTTGCTTATCGTGTTACGGCTAGGATGTCCATCCGACACCAGGCGCCAGCACCGTTCCTCTCTGAGGAAGTTGCTGAGAGATTGTTAGCCTTACCTACTCCACCACCATCACCTCTCTCTCCATACTCATCACCACTTCCTCAGATACCCTCTCCGCCATTACCTATATCATCACCACCACCCAATGGCCCTACATATGCTGAGGGATCTCTGGGATCCCGAGCTGCTGGGATTAGACAGAGAGATGCACTACCTGTTCATGAGACTGAGATGCCTGAGATGTGTTTACCGCTTCGTAAGAGGCCGTGTCGTACTACTCCTGGTCCTGGATACGAGGTCGGGGAGAGTTCGGCAGCTGGTGCTGCTCGGCAGTTTGGACCTACCACAGCTGAGGCAGACCTTTATGGATTTACTGATATGTTAGAGGCCGCTCCAGGATGCCAGATGTCTAGAGAGTTAGGCTATGGTATTAGGGATACATGGGATGACCTTGTAGGAGGATCAAGAGATTGCACCGACCACTCCTAGTGGGGGTCTAATCGAGAGTTTTTGAAGGTTGTCTACTACTGTTGACAAGAGGATGGAGATCATATATTCTCATCGAGATGATGCACGTGTATGACCTGAGCTCTTCTTTGAGCCCGAAGTCAACAGGTTGGCAGTGATTGGCCTTACACTGACGACTGCCCTTCTGATGTGGAGGAGGCCAGATTATCTCGTGCCGCTTGTCGCCACGGATCGTGTTATGCTGCGATCAGGTTCATTTCTGAGGGTCATATCGCTGCGGACTACGGTCATGGCCTAGCAAGTCTGAGATCATGAGTTGCAGGCAGCAGACCGTAGGAGGCAGGCGTGAATACGATCTGCTGAAAGCAGACTATGGAGTCAGACGGCAGTTAGTAGAGACCCTAAATTATGAGAAGCCTTCAAGGTCTCAGATGATTCGAGATGCAGAGACGGCAGGGGACTGCTAAGGATCATGCTGAGCCAGAAGCTTACAGAGGGAGGCGGGGTTGGTAAGCAGTACTTAGATGGGTGATTATTGTAGTTTACTGTACGCTCTGTTAAGTATTCTGGGTTATTCACAGCTAGCAGACTGTATTGATCTTTGTTTTGTCTAGCTACTTTGTTTAGATCTTTTTGTTTCATATAATCGGCTACTTTGTACAGCCTACTAAGTATTACGAGTATATCTCGGCTAGTATGGCTTTAGGTTATTTTGTCTTGTAACCTAAGTGTTGTGATCGTTTGTATTTAACCAATATTGTATTATTTTCAATTTATTATATATGAAAGGTTGGTTTATGGTTTATATGAAATCGAATTTACTTTGTGAATGAATGTCGATTTGTTAATTTCAATACTGGTGAGTATTTCACCAGTGTTGTGATCTGTTTTATCATTATGTATACATCGGAGTTATGGTTAAGATTTTTGAAATCTAACGGGTGTTATGTTTTCTTGTGATTTAAGAAAATGGCACCAAGAGGAAGGCCCACAAGAACCACGAGGTCAAGGCCAGTCACCGCAACTCCCCCACCAGTCACCACAACTCCCCCCAGTCACAGGAACTTACTATGCCATACTTCGGTCACCAGTGACCAACTGCAGGCCATGATCGACTGAGGTTTCACTGTGTGTTGGAGCACGTGTACCGACCGAATGGCGATCGATGATAGCCATACCTCGGGAACCGGAGTGAGAAGGAAATATGAACGCACTTGTGAGGGGAGTGCACTATCAAGACTTCATGACATAGTCAACCCTTATTTTCTTAAGGGTACAGAAGGAGTGGTCAGCTTGACCCAGTGGTTCGAGAGGATGAAACGTGTTTCGCATAAGTAACTGCATCGTGGAGAATCAAGTGAAGTTTGCCACTTGTACTCTAATGGGAACTGCTCTAACATGGTGGAACTTACATGCTAGGACAGTGACTAATGAGGTCGCATATGCAATGACGTGGTCTGACTTGAAGAAGAAAATGACAACTAAATATTGTCCGAGGAATGAAATCAAGAAAATTGAAGTGGAGTTGTGGAACCTAAAAGTAAAAGGCACCGATGTGGTAGCTTACAACCAACGATTCCAGGAGCTAGCATTGCTGTGTGACAGGATGTTCCCTGAAGAAACTGACAAAATTGAAAGATATGTCGGTGGGATGCCCGACCCGATTTACTCAAGTGTTGTGGCATCGAAGCCAAAGACCATGCAGGAGGCTATTGAGATGGCAACTGAATTGATGGATAGGAGAAATAACACTTTTGCTGAGAGACAGGCAGAAAACAAGAGGAAGTTTGAAGACACTCCTCGAAATAACCAAACCCAACAACCAAACAAAAGGCAAAACATAGGAGGGCTTATGCTTCTTGTGTTTTTTTTTTATACCCCATTTTGCCGGGAACGGTGACAGGAAACCGTATGAGGGGGCTAAACCTCGATGTCCCAAGTGTAACTTCAACCATTACGGTCCTTGTACACCAAAATGCACTAACTGCAAGAAGCTTGGCCACCTGGCCAAGGACTGTAGGAGCCGGCCTGCAACTGCAAATAACAACAACAACCGCAACAACAATAACAACAACAACCGGTAAACAACAAACACCAAGGCCCAAAGGCGGCAATACCAATGCCATCGTTTGCTTTGAGTGCGGGGCTCCAGGCCACTTCAGGAACAACTGCCCCCAGTGGAAGAACAAGAATCAGGGAAATGGTAACGGTGTAGCCAGGGCTTATGCAGTGGGAGTTGCAGGGCAAAACCCAGACAATAACGTTGTGACGGGTACGTTTCTCACGAAACAACATTGTGCTTCTATTTTATTTGATATGTTGCAGATAGAAGTTCGTGTTACTCAATGTAGTACTTGATTAATATAGCCATACTACATTAGGTCATGATTATAACGTTGAATTAGCTGATGGTGATTAATTTGGTAATACGGTATTACTGGTTACACGTTAAATTTCTGAACCATCCGTTCACGTCGACCTAATGCTGTTGAAATGGGGTACTTATGACGTCATAATTGGCATGGTAATGGTTGACGAAACAAGCCGTTATTGACTGTGCTAAGAAGATCGTACGTATTCCTTTTTTGGTGAGAGAAAATCTAAATTTTTCATGGAAGACGGGAAAGTAGAAATAAACGCTGGGACTCGATTGAACATCATTCTGTTCCACCAAAGCCCAGACGTATTTGCTACAAGGATGTCCCGTCTTTTTGGAACGTATTACCGTCAGGGGGATCGGAGCAGTCGAAGAAGAAGCAACTGCAAGATGTACCGATCGTCAAAAATTTTCCCGAAGTATTTCCTGAGGACTTGCCAGGCCTTCCAGCCTTACCAAACAAGTGGGAATTTCACATCGATTTAGTACTGGTGCTGCCCTGTAAGCACGGGCACCTTATCGATTGGGCCCCATCAGAAATCAAGAATTGGCGGATCAACTACAGAGCTTTTTCCGACAAAGGCTTTATAAGACCTAGTTCGTCACCATGGGGAGCTCCAGTTCTAATTCGTAATGAAGAAAGATGGATACGTAGGATTGTGCTATAGATTATCGGGAACTAAACAAACTAACGGTGAAGAACCGTTATCCGCTACCAAGAATTGATGACTTATTTGACCAACTTCAAGGGTCGAGTGTCTACTCAAAGATCGACCTAAGGTCAGGTTATCACCAATTGAGGGTTCGAGAAGAAGACATCTCGAAGACTGCCTTCAGAACTCGATATGGACATTACGAATTCCAAGTCATGCCGTTTGGTTTGACCAACGCACCTGCTGTGTTTATGGACCTCATGAACCGAGTGTGCAAACCTTATCTGGACAAATTCGTATTGTCATTATTGACCGATAATTTTGATCTATTCAAAGAGAAAGCTAAGAGCATGAAGGCATCTGAAGATAATATTGGAGTTGTAAAAAGAGGAGTATATGACAAAATTTTCCAAGTGTGAATTTTGGATTCCCAAAGTACAGTTCCTCGGTCACGTGATTGATAATAAGGCATTCATGTGGATCCAGCAGATCGAATCCGATGAAGATTGGGGCATCTCCAAAGACTCCACGGCAGATTCGTCAGTTTTTAGTCTTGCTGGGTATTATCGACGATTCATTGAAGGGGGGGGGGTTTTTTTCAATGATCCCAAAACCAATGACCAAGCTCACTCAAAAGAAGGTTCAAGGTTTGAGTGGGTGACAAACAAGAAGCAAGCGTTCTAGTTATGTAAAGCAGAAGTTGTGTAGTGCACCTATTTTGGCTTTACCCGAAGGAAGTGAAGACTTTATCGTTTATTGTGATGCTTCAAGTCGGGTTTGGGCATTGGTTGATGCAAGGGGAAGGGGGGAAAAGGTGGGTTTATTATGCTTCACGCCAGTTAAAGATCCATGAGAAGAACATACTAACTCTGATCTGGGAACTTGGAGCAGTAGTGTTCGCTCTGAGATTTGGAGGCACTATCTGTATGGTACAAGTGTACGGTGTTCACTGATCATAAGAGTTTACAGCATATTCTTAATCAGAAAGAATTGAACATGAGACAACGCCGAGTTTAGAGTTGCTTAGTGATTCGATTGCGATATTCGTTATCACCAGGGAAGGCAAAATGTCATTGCTGAGCCCTTTGAGCAGCGAAAGAACGGGAACCACGTTAAAGAGTTCAAGCTTTAGTCCTGACTATTGGCTTAGATCGTCCTAAGCAATCGTGAAATGCTCAAACTGAAGCACGGAAACCAGAAAAAAATCAGGTGAGGATGTTGGAGGTCTGCTGATTGAAATGTAAATATTCCAGAGGCAATTAGATCGAAAAGTTGGAACCTCGTATGGATGGAACCCTATGCTCAAATGGCAGGAGTTGGTTTACCTTGTTATGGTGATTTACGGGATGTGATCATGCTCGAGTCCTACAAGTCGAATTGGTCTATCTCCAATCCAGTTCCGAGAAAATTATCAAGACGTAAAGAAGCTTATTGGTGGCCCAATATGAAAGCTGTAATCGCCACCTATGTTAGCATGGCTTGACCTGTGCTAAGGTCAAGGGCTGAAACATCAAGACATCGGGTTTGTGGTACATACCCGAAAATTACTTAATGAAGTGGGCAAATTTCACTTTGGATTTTGTCACAAAGTTCCTAAGTCTTCACGCATTATATTGTGAGTTTTGTATGGTTTTCATTGCTATCATCCTATATGTCGCCGTCGGAGCAATGTATTAATGCAATGATGAGTTAGGTATGACACACATTTGGGTTATCGTGGTTTGACCGTCTTACAAGTCCGCATCTTCTATACCCGTGAAGAAAGAAACTGATCATCTGGAGAAACTAGCGAGGAATGTACCTGAAGGATTAGAAGCTAAGGAGTAGTTAACAAAGCATGGACTACTGTTCTTCGATTATTTTGTGGATCGTTTGGACCTAGGTTCGCATCAAATTTCTGAGAGGGTAACCTCAGAAGAGCTCTTGGCGTACAAGTTTTTAAGATATTGACGTAACGACTTTATCATCCGCCAAAATGAACGGACCCCAAATCCACAAAGCGTCCGGAGGAGACGGAGGATGGCTTGGAGAAAACCATTCAAAAACTCACGAGAGAATCAAGATATGCTTAGAGCTTGTGTTGGTGATCGGACTTTGGAAATGGTTTGGGTTAAACATTTTGCCTTTGGTCGAGTTTTCATACAACTAAAGTTATTCATGCTAGCATTAAGGTGGCACCTTTGAGGACTTTACGGGTAGAAAATGTCGTTCAACCTGTTTTGTTGGGCTTCGAAGGTTGGAGAACGTTATAAACTCCTCCGGCCAGAGATCGTCAAGAGGACAACAGAAAAGATCATTCAAGTTAACAAAGGATGCAAGCCAGCTTGTGTTTTTGAGATAGCAAAAAGAGCTTTGCTGCATTTAAAGTGTAAGTGATGGAGTTATGAGGTTGGAGATAAAAGTGATGCTCAAGGTTTCTCTTGGAACGGGGTTGTACGTTTTGGGCAAACGGGGGGAGCTTTAAATCCAGGTTTGTTGGACTTTCAGGTAATAAAAAGGGTTGGAGACCATTGCCATACAGCTCGAGCTTCCTGAGGAGCTGCAGCAGAGTTCCTATAATACTTTTAGGTCCAACTTTAAAAGAAGTGTCATGCCTGACGAACCTTAGCCATTGTTGGCGGGGACTTCATTTTGATGACAAGCTTCAGTTTGTCGAGGAAACCGATAGAGATCAAGATCGTGAAGGTTAAACGGTGAAGCGACTGCCGTATTCCCATTAGTCAAGGGTTAGATGGAACTCCCAGTGGGTCCAGAGCTTAACATGGGAACGCGAAAGACAATTTCACAGAAGAAATTACCTACATTTTGTTTCTCAAATGGACCGGTGAGCCGTCATCAAGTGGCTGCGTCATAAAGCTTGAGGACAAGGCTCAGCTAACGGGGGGAGACTATAACACCTCGTATTTTAGGTCATTGTATGACATTATGTAATCATATTTATTTTTAGGGGTTTTTCGCGTTGCTTGTTTAAAACATAAACGTTTTAAGTTAAATGCGTAAATGAAAATTGGTCATTCAATGTAAACGGGCATTAAACGATTAAATGTTTGTATCAAGCAAGTGTTATATGATTATTATGAGGATAATTAATGACTTTGTTCATCTTATTTTTATCGGCTACGTAAAATGCTTACGTTTCATAATAAAATACGTTTAGGCATACCCGGAAGTTTCTAAACCTAACTAAGCCTAAACGATATACCCACGTTATAAGCCAATACTCAAAATAAATCAAAAATTACTATAATATACATTATTATTTTGCCGAATTTTAAGGAGAGACCAAGACTTTTCTTCTTATACATAATATCTAGATATTTAATAAAGTTACTCTTACACCTTTATCAACTGGGCAATTATGTTAAACTTAAACCATAGGTTAGAAAGTAACCATGGTTAAGTTAGCTAGATATTTTGACTATAAATACCCATGCATGCATGCACTCTTTCTTTCTTATATACTTAACCATAAATCACCAAAACTCTCCCTTTATTCACTCTCTAGCTCACGGCACACTTAAGCCACCAAACAAAATCCATACTTTGATTTTGTAAGATTATACAACCCTTTACACAACATACTTAAGGTATTCTAAGGTGTTTGCAAGCATTGGTTCATCATTTGCAAGGATTAAGAAGAAAAAGTAAAGATTAGGGTTTTGGAAACCTAATCTAGGGTTATAAGCTTGAAAGCTTGGTTTTGAATCTAAACACGGGTTTAGAACTTATTTCTCATCTCTTACATCATTACTAAGGTTTTCTTAATTCCTTTATACTTTTATTTCTTATGATTTTATGTGTTACATGTTAAATATAGCCATAATCACCACTAATGACTTTCTAATATGTAAAATGAGTTATTATTTATGATTATGATTATATGCACTTATTCTTATGTCATATGGTCCTATATATCATGGAAAAGTAAAAAAAAAGTATGTTACCTTATGGATTAAGTATAACCAAGTGTAGGTTACAATTAGGGTTTTTACTAAGTTTTCTTATCTTCACATATGAAACTAATGAAAATGGAAAGTAAAAGGGTTGAAACTTGTTACTATGAATTTACAGGACTAGGGATGATATTGGACTTTTTTATAAACGTACCAAGTGTCAAATGTGTTTTTAAGAGTTTTTATAGTAAACTACTAAGTTAATAATACATAAAAACAAGGTTTTTATAAAGTTAAACATATAAATACTTATGGGCTGTGGTAATTCGAATTTGGACAGTAGGTTTTGATATAATATAATAATAATACGTCTCGTGACGATTCCGAAATGATAAGAAACTCAAAAAACCGATCTATAACGAAAAAGATACGTTAAAAACGAGTTTACGACTATAAATACTTTTTAAAAAATATTTTATAAAAGTTTACTTTCATTACAGCAACTTTTACTTTTAAAACCTCTAAAATATGATATAACTTTTGATTACGAGATCGTACACGCAAGAATCGTTAAAAACGGAACTATAACGAATAAACTACGACGTTTTCGATAATTAAAGTTTATAAAAGTAATTTTATAAACTATGAACAGTAAAAATCACTATTCATCAGTGGATAATTTTGTGAAATATTATAAATCTTTTAATAACGAGAACGTACTCGAAGGAATCACTAAAATCGGAGTAAAAACGAATAAGTTATCGCGATTACAAGTTTACGCTAATTAAAACCCTAAAACGACAAATGAGCTGTCATGAACAGTAATTTTACTATTCATCACAGAATTTTTAAAACTTTAAAATGTAATATTTTGATCGCTCGTCTTACTACGAAGACGTGGACGTAAGAAACGCGAGCAACGGGTTTAAAACGACCAAGTTAGGTCATTTTTACGAAAAGTATATTTATAAACGTTTTCACTTTATAAATACTATTTTACTAAAATGATTAGTCGGTGATTATGCTATATAGAATATTGAGTGGTTATCAAAGTGCTATATTACTAGGGAGTTTCATAATGAGGCCTCTTCGGATGGCGTATCGATGAGTTGTTGGATTTACGATTTAAAGTGTCCTAAACTCCTCGTACGTCATGTCATGACCTCTTTATTTATGATAGCCCGAACGATAGTACGATGTAACAACTATAAGATTATATTCAGTGTTGTTAATTAAAAGTACTCAGTACTTATACAGCCTTAATTTAAATAGGTTGCATTTATCGTCTTGTGTGACGTTTTATCTGAGATTAATTGAGCTATCTGTACTCAAGGTGAGTTCATAGCCCCACTTTTTACAGTTTTACTGATTTATTATTATTTGGGGTGAGAACATGCTTTGTTTTATAAATTGGACGCAAGTGTTGAAAGTATATTGATTATGTGTTGCCTAAGTAGCGATAACCCTCCTGAGCCCATTATTCATGAACTGTTAATTGCATAGATGTAGTTGTGAATTACATTATGTGAGCGCGAATGATATAAATAGATCTATTGGGATTAACCTCCCCGTTTGGGTGATTAGCTATCACTAGGAACGAACGTTGACCATGTCGGACTTGGATGTTGCGGGTTACAACATCTGTACGGGCAAATAACTGCTAAAATAGCAAATATAGGTTGAGCTTCGGTGTCATGAGCTTAGTGCAACAATAATCTGGTTTTGTGATTGTTGGCATATGTTGTAAACATCACGTGAAAGTCTTGCGGTCCTGCATAATTTAAATACATAAACCTATGAATTCACCAACAATTTTGTTGACGTTTTAAGCAATGTTTTCAGGAGGTCATTAGGCACGAGATGCCAAGGATGCATTGGATATGTTTTGGATTGTACAGTTAAAGACTTATGTGTATCATGTTTTGGGAAATATATATTGTCTTTTGTAACATGAAACAAAGAACAAGTAAAGCTATAAGCTTTTGTAATATATCTTTTAAATCCAATGTATCAGTTTAAACGACTTTTGTGTCGTTCTTATATATATCTTGTGCTGTTGATCTTGAAGTAACATGCCCCGGATCCTTATTCCGCTGCGACCCATTTTGGGGGTGTTACAGATTGGTATCAAGAGCCAAGGTTATAGAGAACCAGGTCAAAATGTTTTTGCTGGACTATAACCATTTTCAAACATTGCATACATACAAAAGGGTTTTTACGGGGTATTCATATACAAATTATTGCATTAGCCGGTTAGGCTATATACATGCATAATTGATATACGTGTTTATAATATATTACGTATATAAGGATGATAGTTTTATATTTATTACTTATATAAGCTAAAATTTGATTTCAGTTTATTATGTCTGGATTCTGAGCACTCTGGCTTGTTACATACACATCTCTATCTGAGGACGATTTATACATGGGGTCACCAGGAGTCGAGGTACCTATTTATGAGGGACCACCATCACCAGATTACGTGCCCGGCCCTGAGGAGCCAGAGCAGGCACCACCTTCACCTATCTATGTACCATTTGTTCCGGAGCCTGTCTACCCGGAGTTCTTACCGGTAGACGATGAGGTATTCCCGGCTGAGGAGCAGCCACTGCCTGCTGCTGACTCACCTACTCATCAGTCACCAGGGTATATACCAGAGTCCGACCCTGAGGAGGACCTAGAGGAGGATGACGAGGAGGATCCTGAGGAGGATCCAGCCGACTATCCGGCTGACAGAGGAGATGATGATGATGAGCACTTAGCTCCTGCCGAGCCTGCAGCTGTTGCTTATTCAGCTGACCAGGACCCATACATTGCTTATCGCGCCACGGCTAGGATGTCCATCCGAACCCAGGCGCCGACACCTTTCCTCTCCGAGGAAGTTGCTGAGAGAGTGTTAGCCTTACCTACTCCACCACCATCACCTCTCTCTCCATATTCATCACCACTTCCTCAGATACCCTCTCCACCATTACCTATACCACCACCACCACCCATTAGCCCTACTTATGTTGAGGGATCTCTGGGATCCCGAGCTGCTGGGATCAGACGGAGAGATGCACTACCATCTCATGTTCATGAGACTGAGATGCCTGAGATGTGTTTACCGCTTCGTAAGAGGCTGTGTCGTACTACTCCTGGTCCTGGATACGAGGTCGGGGAGAGTTCGGCAGCTGGGATGCCCTAGGCGCTGGTTGGACCCCCCTACCACCAGCTAGGGCAGACCATCTTTTGGATTTGCTGATACATTAGAGGCCGCTCCAGGACGCCGGGATGTTCTAGAGAGTTAGGCTATTGGTATTAGGGATACTTGGGCTTGATCTTGTTGGAGCCATCAGGAGATAGCAGCCGACTTCACCTAGAGGGGTCAACCAGAGAGTATTGAGTTATATTCTATGTTGCGAGGAGGTTGAGATCATTATTCTAGCTGGATGATGCAGGATGCCGAGCTCTACTTAGAGCCCGACGTCAACATGTTGGGAAGTGATAGGCCCTTCTAATGGACGCACATGCCATTCTGATGGAGGAGGAGGCCTGATTATCACGTGCTGCTTGGGCACAATCGAGTGGTATGTTGTGACCAGACGCAATTCGAGGGAAGTATTATTCGGACTTCGGTCACTGACCCAACAGTCAGAGATCGTTGAGTTGTCCGGGCAGCAGACCAGAGGAGACAGACAGTGATTTCAGAGCTGCTGAAAGCAGACTATCGGAGGCAGAGGCAGTTAGCAGAGACCCTAAAGATAGTGAAGAGCCTCAAGGCTCAGATGACCGAGCTACAGAGACAGCAGGGACCTGCTAAGGATCCTGCAGAGCCAGAGCTACCAGAGAGATGGTAGGTCGCAGTTCTTAGGGACGGTGTCATGGCTGTAGCTACTATAAGCTGTTAAGTTATTATGGTTGTTCCCAGCTAGCAGACTGTATAGATCTTTTGTTTTGACTAGCTACTTTGTTTAGATCTTTTGTTCATATATCGGCTACTTTGTACAGCCTACTAAGTATTACGAGTATATCTCGGCTAGTATGGCTTTAGGTTATTTTGTCTTGTAACCTAAGTGTTGTGATCGTTTGTATTTAAACCAATCATGTATTATTTTCCAAATTATATATGAAAAGGTTGGATTATGTTTTATATGAAATCGAATTTATTGTGAATGAATGTCGATTTGTTAATTTCAATACTGTTGTGTATTTCACCATGTGTTGTGATCTCGTTTTATTCGTTATGTATACATGGTTATGATTAATGATTTTTGAAATATACTGGTGTTATGTGTCTTGTGATTTAGAAATGGACCAAGAGAAGGCCCAACAAGAACCAGTTGAGGGCAGGCCAGTCCTGTCACGCGACTCCCCACCAGTCACCACAATCCCCCACCTCGTCACAGACCCTATACCACCACTTGGGGCACCAGTGCAACTGCAAGGGCCTAATGTTCGATGAGGGTTCACG
Organism: Tanacetum coccineum; assembly: GCA_026074375.1. Classification (NCBI taxonomy): domain Eukaryota; kingdom Viridiplantae; phylum Streptophyta; class Magnoliopsida; order Asterales; family Asteraceae; genus Tanacetum; species Tanacetum coccineum. The sequence goes on along the minus strand of BQNB010006081.1, from coordinate 8,565 downwards.
CTGTTTTAGCAGCACGTGCTTGTTAAACCCGGAATGGCGACGATAGCCATACCTCAGGAAACTGGTGCAAGAAGGATCATGAACGCCAACTGTTGCGGCGGTGCACTATCAAGACTCATGCAAATGTCAACCCGTATTCTTCAGGGGTACAGAAGAACCGTGGTCAACTTGACCAGTGGTTTTGACGAGGATGGAAACCGTTATTTCGCATAAGTATTGCACAGTGGGAGTATCAAAGTGAAGTTGCCCTTGTTAACTCTGATGGAACTGGCTCAACATGGTGGAACTCACATGGCTAGGACAGTGACTAATGATGTTGCGTATGCGATGATGACGTGGTGACTTGAAAAAGAAGATGACAACAAAATATTGTTCCAAGGATATGAAATCAAGAAAATTGAAGGCAGAGTTGGGAACCTAACAGTACAAGGGCACGATTTGTGGTAGCCTACAACCAACGATTCCAGGAGCTAGCATTGCTGAGTGACAGGATGTTCCCTGAAGAAGCTGACAAAATTAAAAGATATGTCGGTGGGATGCCCGACCTGATTTACTCAAGTGTTGTGGCATCGAAGCCAAAGACCAAGCCTGAGGCTCTGAGATGGCTACTGACGTGATGGATAGGAGGAGTAACACTTTGGCTGAAAACAAGATGGAAGTTGGAAGACACTCTCGAATAACCAAAATTCCTACCAGCAGATACAAAAGGCAGAATACAAGCTGGCGCTTATGCTGGCGGGAACGGTGACAGGAAAACCATATGAGGGGGCTAACCTCGAATGTCCCAAGTGTAACTTCAACCATCACGGTCTTGTTACACAAAATGACTAACTTGCAAGGAATTGGTCACTCTGGCTAAGGATGTAGGAGCCGGCCTTGCGACTCAAACAACAACAACCGCAATAAACAATAATAACAACAACCGTAACAACAACAACCCAAGAGCCCAAGGGGCAAATACAAATGCCATTGTTTGCTTTGAGTGTGGGACTCCAGGCCACTTCAGGAGCAACTGCCCCAGTGGAAGACCCAAGAATCAGGGAAATGGTTTGCGAGAGTAGCAGTGCTTTTGCAGTGGGAGTTGCCGAGGCAAAACCCAGACAACAACGGTTGTGTTGTCTTTTGTGTACGGGTTACGTTTCTCCCTAAAAACCGTTGTGATTCCATTTTATTTGATATGGTGCTAGATAGTAGTTTCGGTGGTCTACTCATTTTAGTACTGTGATTAATATAGCCCCACTACATTAGATCATGGTGATAATGATGAATTAGCTGATGGGTAGAATAATTTGGGTAAATACGGTATATGGGCTGACGTTAAATTTCTGAACCATCGTTTCACGTCGATCTAATGCCTGTTGAAATGGGATACTTATGACGTCATATATGGCGATGGACCTGTGTTGCGAAATACCAGGCCGTTATGAACTGTTGCTAAGAAGATCGTTCGTATTCCTTTTGGGGCAGCCGAAATCTTAATTTTTCATGGAGACGGAAGTAGAAATAAATGCGGAACTCGATTAAACATCATCTCGTGCACCAAGGCCCAGAAGTATGTGCTACAAGGTTGTCACGTCTTTTTGGCACATATTACCGTCAAGGAGACTGGAGACAAGTCGAAGAAGAAGCAACTGGAAGAGGTGCTTGGTTAGATCGTCAAATTTTTCACGAATATTTCCCGAGGGACTTGTCCAGGCTTCCAACGATACCAGACAAGGGGAATTTCATATAGATTAGTACCCGGTGCTGCACCTGTAGCACGGGCACCTTATCGATTGGCCCCGTCAGAAATGAAAGAATTGGCGGATCAACTACAAGAGCTTTCCGACAAAGGCTTTATAAGACCTAGTTCGTCACCATGGGGAGCTCCAGTTCTATTCGTCAAGAAGAAAGATGGATCGTTACGGATGTGCATAGATTATCGGGAACTAAACAAACTAACGGTGAAGAACCGTTATCCACTACCAAGAATTGATGACTTATTTGACCAACTTCAAGGGTCGAGTGTTTATTCAAAAAATCTACCTAAGGTCAGGTTATCACCAATTGAAGGTTCGAGAAGAAGACGTCTCGGAAGACTTGCCTTCAGAATCTGATATGGACATTATGAATTCCAATGTCATGCGTTGGTTTGACCAACTCACCTGTTGTGTGTTATGGACGCTCATGAACCGTGTGTGCAACCTTATATGGACAAATTTGTAATTGTCTTTGACGATATTTTGTCTATTTCCTGAGAGAAGCAAGAGCATGTAAGTGCATTGAAGATAATATTGGAGTTGTTTGAAGAAAGAGGGTTGTATGCAAAATTTTCAAATGTGAATTTTGGTTTCCTAAGTACAGTTCCTTCGGTCACGTGATTGACATTAAAGGCATTCACGTAGATCCAGCCAGATCGAATCCGTTAAAGGATTGGGCATATCCTAGACGCCAACGGAGTTTCGTCAGTTTTTAGTTTGCTGGGTATTATCGGCGATTCATTTGAAAGGGTTTTTCAAAGATCGCCCAAAACCCATGACCAAGCTCATCCAAAAGAAGGTCGTTTGAGTGGGGGACAAACAAGAAGCAGCTTCAGTTATTAAAGCAGAGTTGTGTACTGCACAATTCTGCTTTACCCAAAGGATGTGAAGATTTTATCGTATACTGCGATGCTTCAAAGAAGGGTTTGGGGCTGTGATTGAGCTAAAGAGAAAGGTGATTTCTTATGCATTCACGCCAGTTAAGGATCCATGGAGACAAATATACAAAATACTCTATGATCTGAACTTGGAGCAGTAGTGTTCGCTCTGAAGATTTGGAGGGCACTATCTTTATGGTACCAAGTGTTACGGTGTTCATGATCATAGAGTTTACATCATATCTTAATTCAGACAGGAATTTGAACATGAGACAAACGCGATGGTTAGAGTGGCTGAGTGATTACGATTGCGATAATTCGTTTTCACCCAGGGAAGGCAAATGTAGTTGCTGATGCTTGGAGCAGGACCAAAGAACGGGTGGTAACCACCGTTAAGGTCGAGCTTTAGTCATGACTATTGGCTTGGATCTTCCTAAGCAATCGTTGAATGCTCAGACTGAAGCACGGAAACAGAAAAACATCAGATGTGAGGGATGTTGGAGGTTAGTGCTGGGATTTTGAAAATGCTAAAATATCCAGAGGCAATTAGAACGGAAAAGTTGGAACCTCGTACGGATGGAACCCTATGCCTCAATGGCAGGAGTTGGTTACCTTGTTATGGCGATTTGCGGACTGTGATCATGCACGAGTCCCACAAATCGAAGTATTCAATCCATCCAGGTTCTGAGAAAATGTACCAAGACGTAAAGAAGCTATATTGGTGGCCCAATATGAAAGCTGATATCGCCACCTATGTTAGCAAGTGCTTGACCTGTGCTAAGTCAAGGTCTGAACATCAGGAGACATTCGGGTTTGATGGTACAAACACGAAGTAACTACTGGGAAGTGGGGGACAATATCCGATGGATTTTTGTCACAAAGCTTCCTATCATGTCATCACAAGGGTATGACACCATTTGGGTAATCGTTGACCGTCTTACAAAGTCAGCAATCTTTATACCCATGAAAGAAACTGACCCTCTGGAGAAACTAGCGAGATTGTACCTGAAGGAAGTAGTAACAAGGCATGGAATACCGGTCTCGATTATTTGTGATCGTGACCCTAGGTTCGCATCGAATTTCTGGAGGTCGCTTCAGAAAGCTTTGGGTACAAGTTTAGATATGAGTACGGCATATCCATCGCAAAAACTGACGGACAAAGAGAATGGAACTATTCAAAACTCTCGAGTTATGCTTAGAGCTTGTGTGATCGACTTTGGAAATGGTTGGGTTTAAACATTTGCCATTGGTCGAGTTTTCATACAATAACAGTTTATCATGCTAGCATTAGGCTGCCCCTTTGAGGCACTTTACGGTAGGAAAATTTGCCGTTCACCTGTTTGTTGGGTGAGGTTGGATAAGTTCAACTCACGGTCCAGAGATCGTTCAATGGACGACAGAGAAGAATCATTCAGTAAACAAAGGATGCAAGTGCTGTGATAGCCTAAAAAGAGCTACGCTGATTTGAAGCGTAAGCCGATGGAGTTTGAGGTTGGAGATAAAGTGATGCTCAAGGTTTCGCCTTGGAAAGGGGTTGTACGTTTTGGAAAACGAGGGAAATAAAATCCCAGGTTTGTTGGACCTTCCAGGTAATAAAAAGGGTGGAGACGTTGCAATACAAGCTCGAGCTTCCTGATGGGTTTTGAGCAGAGTTCATAATACCTTCATGTCGTCCAACTTAAAGAAGTGTTATGCGACGAAACCTTAGCCGTTCCGTTGGATGGACTTCATTTTGATGGACAAGCTACCAGTTTTGTCGAGGAACTATAGAATCATGGATCGTGAAGTTAAACGGTGAGCGAAGCGTATTCCATTAGTCAAGGTTCGTGGACTCCAAGAGAGGTCCAGAGTTTACATGGGAACGGCGAAGTTCAATTCCAGAAGAATACCCCATATTTGTTCTCAAAGACCGGGCGTCTCAAGTGCTGCGTCTTAAGCCTTGAGGACAAGGCTCAGCTAACGGGGGAGACTATAACACCTCGTTATTTTAGGTCATTGTATGACATTATGAATTCATAATTTATTTTTAGGGTTTTACGCTATGCTCTTTAAACCGTTTAAACTTTAAGTTAAATCGAGAGCCGTAAACTGAAAATGACATTACAATGTAAGACGGGGCATTAAACGATTAAATGTTTACATCAAGCAAGTGTTATATGATTATTATGAGGATAATTAATGACTTTGTTCATTTTATTTTTATTGGCTACGTAAAATTCTTACGTTTCATAATAAAATACGTTTAGGCATACCCGGAAGTTCTAAAACCTAACTACGCCTAAACAAATACCCACGATTATACCCAATACTCAAAATAATTAAAATTACATCATATATATATATATATATAATGCCGAAATTTTGAAGATTAGACCAAGAGTCATCTTTTTACATAATATCTAGATATTAACATAAAGTAAGTCTTACACATTTTTTTCAAACTTGTCATGCTAACTTAACTAGGGTTAGAAAGTAACTAGGGTTGGGTTAAGTAGATATTTATACTATAAATAGCCATGCATGCATGAGAAATGTTTACATACTTTCATACTTAACAAAACTTCATTTCTTTCTCTCTTTTCTTCTCCAAATCCCACGGCACAAAAACCCCTTAAAACAAAATTCATACTTTGATTTTCTAAGTATATACAACCCTATACACAACATACTTAAGGTATTCTAAGGTGTTGGGAAGCATTGGTTCATCATTTTCAAGTAATAAGAAGAAAAAGGAAAGATTAGGGTTTTGAAAACCTAATCTAGGGTTATAAGCTTGAAAGTGGCCTTTTTGTTTTTGAATCTTAAACTCGGTTTAGAATTTATATCTCATCTTCTTTACATCAATCCACTAAGGTTTTCTTAAATCCTTTATACTTTTCTTTCTTATGATTTTATGTATTACATGTTAAATATAGCATAATCACCATATGACTTTTAAATGTATAAACACTGATTTTTATTTGAGTTTATCAATTATACACTTATAAAAACTCTCATGTCCTAATGTTTAAATATTCATGGAAAGTTAAATATAAAAGTATGTTAACTTATAGTTTAAGTATAAACATGTTTAAAGGCTAATTAGGGTTTTATAAGTTTTCTTAAACTTCACATGTGAAAATAATGAAAGTAAAAGGGTTGAACTTGTTACAATGAAATTATAAGGACTAGGGATGATATTAGACCTTATTATATAGATACCACTATGTTAAAATATGTTTATAAGAGTTTTTTATAGTAAACTACTAACTTAATTAATACATAAAACAAAGTTTTATAAAGAAACATGTATGAAATACATAGGGGCTGTCCAAATTCGAATTTTGGACAGTAGGTTATGATATTTTATAAAAATAATACGCCTCGTGACGATTCCATAATGATAAGAAACTTGAAAAACCGATCTATAACGAAAAAGATACGTTAAAACGGAGTTTAGACTAGAAATTACTTTTATAAAACTATTTTTATAAAAAGTTACTATTCATTACAGCAACTTTTACTTTTAAAACCTCTAAAATATGATATAACTTTTGATTATGAGATCGTACACGCAAGAATCGTTCAAAACGGAACTATAACGAGTAAATTACGACGTTTTCGATAATTAAAGTTTATAAAAGTAATTTTATAAACTATGAACAGTAAAAATCACTATTCATCAGTGGATTTATCTTTATAAAATATAATACCTCTTTTAATAACGTGAACGTACTCGAAGGAATCACTAAAATCGGAGTTAAAACGAATAAGTTATCGCGAATACAAGTTTACGCTAATTAAAACCCTAAAACGACAAATGAGCTGTCATGAACAGTAATTTTACTATTCATCACAGAATTTTAAAAACTTTAAAATGTAATATTTTGATCGCTCGTCTTACTACGAAGACGTGGACGTAAGAAACGCGAGCAACGGGCTTAAAACGACCAAACTAGGTCATTTTTACGAAAAGTATATTTATAAACGTTTTCACTTTATAAATATTATTTTACTAAAACGATTAGTCGGTGATTATGCTATATAGAATATTGAGTGGTTATCAAAGTGCTATATTACTAGGGAGTTTCATAATGAGGCCTCTTCGGATGGCGTATCGATGAGTTGTTGGATTTACGATTTAAAGTGTCCTAAACTCCTCGTACGTCATGTCATGACCTCTTTATTTATGATAGCCCGAACGATAGTATGATGTAACAACTATAAGATTATATTCGATGTTAATTAAAGTACTCAGTACTTATACAGCCTTAATTTAAATAGGTTGCATTTATCGTCTTGTGTGACGTTTTATCTGAGATTAATTGAGCTATCTGTACTCAAGGTGAGTTCATAGCCCCACTTTTACAGTTTTACTGATTTGATATTATTTGGGGTGGAAACATGCTTGTTTTATAAATTGGACGCAAGTGTTGAAAGTATATTGATTATGTGTTGCCTAAGTAGCGATAACCCTCCTGAGCCCATTATTCATGAACTGTTAATTGCATAGATGTAGTTGTGAATTACATTATGTGAGCGCGAATGATATAAATAGATCTATTGGGATTAACCTCCCCGTTTGGGTGATTAGCTATCACTAGGAACGAACGTTGACCATGTCGGACTTGGATGTTGCGGGTTACAACATCTGTACGGGCAAAATAACTGCTAAAATAGCAAATATAGGTTGAGCTTCGGTGTCATGAGCTTAGTGCAACAATAATCTGGTTTTGTGATTGTTGGCATATGTTGTAAACATCACGTGAAAGTCTTGCGGTCCTGCATAATTTAAATACATTAACCTATGAATTCACCAACAATTTTGTTGACGTTTTAAGCAATGTTTTCAGGAGGTCATTAGGCACGAGATGCCAAGGATGCATTGGATTATGTTTTGGGATTGTACAGTTAAAGACTTATGTGTATCATGTTTTGGGAAATATATGTTGTCTTTTGTAATATGAAACAAAGAACAAGTAAAGCTATAAGCTTTTGTAATATATCTTTTATTTAAATCCAATGTATCAGTTTAAACGACTTTTGTGTCGTTCTTATATATATCTTGTGCTGTTGATCTCAAAGTAACATGCCCCGGATCCATATTCCGCTGCGACCCATTTTGGGGGTGTTACATTCATTGTATGCTTTGAATGGTTTTGCGCCCTAGTTTAGGGTAGGGATTTTCTAGAGAGTATGTCTAGGAGTGTTGGACTTAAGCATTGATACGTTTCTTGTTCCTTTTGGGAACTTTACTCGCAATTATTAGTGGTATCCTTATTTTAAGACCTAAGCCAGTGACCGAAAAGTGTGGTAGGGTTTCGGACAATAGATGCATATCCGTAGAGTTCATATTATTCTTGACGTAAATCTTTATATCACCGGTTTCTTTATGTAGTCTTGATTGTTATTTGCGGTTATTGTCTCTTACTTTTACCGAGCGTGTTTTAATTTGTTTCTATTATGAATTTGCTGTTCATGTTCCCAAATGATGCGACATTTGTCAATTATTGGTGTATTCAAGCGATGCACACTTTTTTGTAGATTTTTGTATACATTGAAATACTTTTAAGTGTATACCGACATAGTAGATAGTAGTATATGTATTTCACAAAGGTTGCTATAGGGAATCCTTTCATAATGAAATAGTGTGTGGATGATTAGCAGGATATCCCGAAGTGTTTATGTAAGTAACCCTCATAAAATGAGATAGTAAGGATAAAATCCATAATATTATGTAAGTGACTCTTCATAGTGCAATATTGGTTATATGGTTAATTATTTGGTGGGAGTCGTGATATTTTACTTGCACTAGGATGATACAAATGCGTAATCCACAAGATGTGTTATTTCAAGATGGTGAATGATAATGTGTAGTCTAATGAAACATGTTTTCCATGACGGACAAGTAGTAATTTTAGTTATTTAATGATATCGTGCCATGCAGTTATTAACTTAGGAAGTAGATA